>PVIW01009850.1:0-48691 GCA_004026585.1 Noctilio leporinus
ATAATGAGCAAAAATAACAACAAGCAAAACAGAACCAAATATATGAATACAGTGAATAGACCTCCAGTGGTCAGGGTGAAGATGGTTGTGGGGTGGGGGGAGGAAGAGGCAAGGAAGGGGGGCATTTTGGACAAGAACCTAGTATAAAGGAACCATGGACATGGACAACAGGTGGGATTGACTTTTGGGGGAATGGGTGGGTGGGGAGGGGGACAGAGGGGAACAAAAATAGGATGGATGTAATACAACAATAAAATTAAATTAAAAAAAAAAAAGAATCTTAAAAGCAGCAAGAAAAAAGATGACAGTTACCTACAAGGGATTCCCATACTACTAGCTTATTTCTCCACAGAAACTTTGCAGGTTAGAAGGGACGGGGAAAAAGTATTGAAAGTGATGAAAAGCAAGGACCTACAACCTAGATTTGCTCTATCCAGCAAAGCTATCATTTAGAATGGAAGGTCAGATACAGTGCTTCCCAGACAAGGTAAAATTAAAGGAATTCATCATCGTCAAGCCATTATTATATGAAATGCTAAAAGGAATTCTGTAAGAAAAAGAAGATCAAAATGATGAACATTAAAATGGCAATAAATTCACAACTATCAGCAACTGAATCCAAATAACAAATTAAGCAAACAAGCAGAACAGAAACAGAATCATAGATATGGGTATCATATGGAGGGTTATCAGTTGGGAAGGGCAAAGGGGAAAGGTGCAGGGATTAGGAACAACAAATTGATAGGTACAAAATAGACAGGGGGACCTATATTGTTAAGAACAATATAGGCAATGGAGTAACCAAAGAACTTATATGCATGACCCATGGACATAAACTAAGGGGTGTGTGCAGATTGCCGGAGGGAATCAGGGTACTATACTAGGTGGAGGGGGCAAAGGGGAAAAATTGACATAACTGTAATAGCATAATCAATAAAATATATTTATTTATTTATCTTAAAATTTTTTAAAGAAAGATTCTTTATTTTTTTTTAAGATTTTATTTATTATTTCCAGAGAGGAAGGGAGAGAGGCAGAGAGGGAGAGAACCATCAATATATGGTTGTCTTTCATCTGCCTCTGGCTGGAGACCTGGCTTGCAACCTGGTTATGTGCCCTGGCTGGGGAATCGAACCAGCAACCTTTGGGTTCGCAGACCAGAGCTTTATCCACTGTGCTACAAGGCAGTGATGAATCCCACTTGATCATGGTGTATGATCTTTGTAATATACTGCTGAATCCGGTTGGCCAATATTTTGTTGAGAATCTTAGCATCTATGTTCATCAGAGATAGTGGCCTGTAGCTTTCTTTCTCAGTTGTGTCTTGCCCTGGTTTTGGGATGAGAATGATATTGGCCTCATAGAAAGAGTTTGGGAGTCTTCCCTCTTCCTGTATTTTTTGGGAATAGGTTGAGAAGTATAGGAGTTAGTTCTTCTTTAAAAGTTTGGTAAAATTCACCTGTGTATCCATCCGGTCCAGGGCTTTTGTGCTTTGGGAAATTTTGGATGACTTCTTTAATTTCACTAGTTGTTATTGGCCTATTCAGGCTTTCTGCTTCTTCTGGGTTCTGTTTTGGTAGATTATACATTTTCAGAAATGTGTCCATTTCTTCCAGGTTGCCATATTTATTATCATATAGTTGTTTGTAGTAATTCCTTACAATCTTTTGTATTTCTGAGGTATCAGTTGTGATTTCTCCTCTGTCAGTTCTGATTCTGTTTATTTGGGCCCTCTCTCTCTTTTTCTTGATGAGTCTGGATAAGGGCTTGTCAATTTTGTTTATTTTTTCAAAGAACCAGCTCCTGGTCCTGTCGATTCTTTGAATTGTAGTTTGAATCTCTGAGTTACTTAGTTCTGCTCTGATCTTGATGATTTCCTTTCTTCTCCTTGCTCTGGGCTTTGTTTGTTGTTGCTCCTCTAGTTCTTGCAGCTTTGTGGTTAGGTTGTTTTTATAAACTTCTTGTGACCTTTTTAGATAGTCCTGTATTGCTATAAATTTCCCTCTGAGCACTGCCTTTGCTGTATCCTGTAGGTTTTGGGCTGTTGTGTGTTCATTGTCATTTGTTTCCAGAAACTTTTTGATTTCATCTTTGATCTCATTGTTAACTCATTCATTACTTAAAAGTATGTTATTCAGACTCCATGAGTTATTTTTTGTTTTTTTTTTTCCTTGAGATTGGTTTCTAGTTTCAAGCCATTGTGATCTGAGAAGATACATTGTATGATTTCAATTTTCCTGTATTTGTGGATGCTTGACTTGTGACATACCATGTGGTCTATCTTAGAGAATGATCCATGTGCATTTGGAAAGAATGTGTATTTTGCTTCTTTGGAGTAAAAGACTCTGTATGCATCAGTTAGGTCCATTTCCTCTGGAGTGTTGTTCAATGCCACAACATCTTTGGGAATTTTTTGTTTGGAATATCTGCCCATTGTTAATAGTGGGGTATTAAAATCCACTACTATTAGTGTGTTGCTGTCTATATCTTTCTTAAAGTCCTCCAAGATGTTCCTTATATATTTCGGAGCTCCTACATTGGGTGCATATATGTTTACCAGAGTTATTTCTTCTTGATGGATTGTTCCCTTAAGTATTATGAAATGTCCGTCTTTGTCCCTTTTTATGGCCTTCATTGTAAGATCTATTTTATCTGAAATAAATATTGCTACTACAGCTTTTTCTTTTCTGTCCATTTGATTGATATATATTTTTCCATCCCTCCACTGTTAATCTGTGTGGATCTTTTGTTCTGAGGTGGGTCTCTTGAAGACAGCATATATGTGGGTCATGTTTTCATATCCATTCGGCTACCCTATGTCTTTTGGTTGGTGCATTTAATCCATTTACATTTAAGGTTGTTATTGATTGATACTTATTCATTGCCATTTTATCACTTTGTACCTGTATTCTTTTTGGCTTTCTCTGTTCTTCATTTTACTTATTTATTTATTTTTAAAGCAGATTCTTTAGCATTTCTTGCAATTCTTGTTTGGTAGAGATGTTTTCTTTTAGTCTTTTTTCATCTGGGAAACTCCTTATTTCTCCTTCTATCTTGAATGAGAGCCATGCTTAGAGTATTCTTGGTTGCAGGCCTTTGTTTACCATTACTTGAAATATTTTTTGCCCTTCTCTTCTGGCTTGAATTGTTTCTGTTGAATAATCATTTGATAGCCTTATTGGAGCCCCCCTATATGTTATTTGTTGTTTCTCTCTTGATGCTTTTAGGATTCTCTCTTTGTCTTTGAAAGTAGCCATTTTAATAATAATGTGCCTTTGTCTTGGTCTGTTTGGGTTGATCTTCATTGGGACCCTCTGTGCTTCCTGAACTGGATTCATGTTTTCACTCATCTTGTTAGGGACATTTTCTATCATTACTTTTTTGAACAGATTTTCCATTCCTTGTTTCTCTTCTCCTTCTGGTATCCCTATGATACGGATGTTGTTACATTTCATGTTGTCCTGCAGCTCTCTGAACCCCTCTTCTATCTTGTTCAGCCTTTTTTTATTCTCTTGTGCTGTCTTGGAGTATTTGTGTATGTTGTCCTCCAACTCGCTGATCTGGTCCTCTGCTTCCTCTAGCCTACTGTTGATTCCTTCTACTGTATTCTTCAATTCAGAAATTGTATTCTTCATTTCCTCCTGGCTCTTACTGATAGTTTCTATGTCCTTTTTCATGCTGTTGTAGTTCTCAGTAAGTTCCTTGTAACTTCCCTGGAATTGCTTATAGTTTTCTTTGAGCTGGCTAAGCTCATTGAGCTTCTGTATCATCATTCTTTTGAATTCCTTATTTGATATATCGTGTAACTCTCTTTCACTTGGTGGTCTTTCTGGGGATTCTTCCTTTTCTTTTGGTGATGGACTGATTCCCCCCCTCCCCCACACACACACACATTTTTTGGTTGTCTGTTGTTGCTTGTTTTTTGTTTTTGTTTTTTCCCTTGGATTAATCTGCTTTGCTTCCTTGCCTTAGGTGAGCACCCTTCTGTGTGAGGAGATTTGTGAGGTTCAGTGTTGCAGTCTCCTAGATTTTCTCCTCTTGTTGCTCCTTGTGTGGCCTTTATTTGGGCTGTCTGGTTGATTCTGGATTGGTTGTGTATGTTGCTCCTTTCCTTCCAGACAAGACACTCCTTCTGTCCTTTCTCATACACTGTTTTTGAGCTGCTTCTAAAACAGAACCACCAGTCCAGGCCAAGTAACCATACCTTCAGTGGTATCTTTCTCTTTTACTTCCCCTTTTAACTGCCTATGAACGTAACTATATACCCAAACTCACCAAGGTAATCCCTTGCTCTTAATCACACCCTCAGCTGCAATTTAGCCAGTCTTGATAGAGATGTAGATATATTAAGCCTGTTGTACAAGGGGAAAAATGATTAAGTTGTCTAAAGTATAGATAGTTTTGAAGAGTGCTGAGGAGTAGCAAAGATAGTAGGGATATGAGAGAGAAAACCAACTTTTCTATTTGATAGAAATGAGGAGAGGGAGAATCAGAAAGCCTCAAGTACGAGTGAACAGTGTAATCCTATGTATATAGTTGCCGCATCTGCCTCCCTGTTCACCCTTAGTAGCCCCTGATTAGTCCAGGTGGAAACAGGACCTGTGGGCTTCTAGCAGGAAAAAAAGAAAAAAAAGAAAAAATATATAATAATAAGAAGAAGAAAGGGTTTAGATGGCTGTTCACCCTTAATGATCCCTGATTGGTCCTGGTGGAGCCAGGACCTGTGGACTTATAGGAGAGAAAAGAAAAAAAAATTAAAAAAAGAAACAGAAAAAAAATAATAAAGAAAGGGATTAGGTGGCTGTTCACCCTTTATGATCTCAGATTGGTCCAGGTGGAGCCAGGACCTGTGGGCGTTTAGCAGGAAAAAAATTTAAAAATTAAATATAAACAATGGAAAGAAAGAAAAGAATAAAGAAAGGGTTTAGGTGGCTGGGGAGGGGAGGAATACTTAGATTGAGGACTGGGAATGCATTGTAGCCAGAGAGTGAGTAGACTTTAAATCAAGAGTAGGGGGAGGGTCTTGGGTATTTAGGTGGATTGAGATAGGGTAGCATTAAAAATATGTGAGCTGTGATACACCATGGTTTAAACAGTATTTAGTTAAAATGCACTAATTGTGAGGGTTGGAAGTAACTTTTGAAAAGGATATGTTAGGGATTAATAGTTCATGTAGCTCTGGTGCAACTCAGGTGCTTGAGATTAGCAGCAATCCATTTCCTGAGTCTGCCTCTTTTTCTTGGTCAGGTCTCTGTAGTCCACAATCTAGCTGGTCTTGGAGTGGCAGGGCCTATGATTGTCACAGTCAGGGTTTATTCTGAGTGTCAGTCTCCAGGTAGGCTGGGCCTTCAGTAGCCTAGCTGGGTTTCAGGGCTGCCGAGTTCTGGGACCCTTCCTTTTCTTCCGTTTGAAGTCTAGCAGTGTGCTTCTGTGAGGTCTTTAGTTGCTCCTCCCCCTCCAGCTCCTGGTGGAGTTTCCTGCCTGTGATGGACTCCTGGCGCACCTGCAGGGTGGCCTGCAACCTCACTGGATCCTGTGATGACTGTCCCTGCCCCCGCAGCTCCTGGAGGAGGCAGCCCCCGCCCACCAACAGTGGTCGGGGTCCGCCAACACTGCCTGGGGTCTGCCAATACTACCAGGCTCCCCCAGATGAGGGCCAATCCTCCAAGCAGACGAGCCCTCTGAGGAGTCCTTCAAGCTGCCTCTGTGATGTGCGCCTCGCTTTTCAGAGTGTCTGCAGTGCGGCCTTAGTCCCCTGCAATGGGCGGGTCAGTTGCCCCAGCTACAAGTTCCCAGCTCGCAGTTTGGAGTTTCCACAGGAGCCTGGGGGCCTGTGTGGGTGTGCAGGACTATGCCTCTCCCCCCTCGCAGGGGCTTCAAGCCACTGTTTCCTCGGTGGTTCAGCCCTTTCACCACCCCGGCTGGTGCACTTCCCTGCTCCCCGCTCCTGCTCCCCGCAGGACTCTTCTCCTCCACCTCTGGCCCAGTGAGGAGCTTCCGCTCCCTGTTGCCTGAGCAAGGCTCTCACACAATCCCTCCCCTGCAGAAGTTCAATTCCTCGTTCCCTCCAGCATTTGCCCTTGCTGCCCACACTTCACTGTTCAGATTTCTAGTCATCAGGGAGCCTGAAGCTGGCTTCAGTTAAAGACACACCTCTGGGTAGAGCCGGCACTGCCCAGAGCTGACCTCGGCCTGCCGGGTGGTTTACAACCATCTCATCTGCTCTCCTGTAGGTCTCTGCAACCTCTGGTCTGTGCTCCCCTGAGTCCAGATGCTTACTGCTCCAATTCTTAGGGACCTGAAGATGTCTCACGCTCCCTATCCTATCCTCCAGCTGCTCTGGTACTTGAGAACACCATCAGCACTGCTCTCTGTCGGCCGTCTTTGGTCCTTCAGGATTCTTTCTTTAACCTTTGTCTTTTTAATTAGGATGAGTCTTGATGTGGTCCTCTTTGGGTCTAGCTTGTTTAGGACTCTCTATGTTTCCTGGATTTGTATATCTAATTCCTTCACCAAATTAGGGAAGTTCTTTCATTATTTTTTCAAATAAGTTTTCAATTTCTTGCTCTTCCTCTTCTTTTTCTAGCACTCCTATTATTCAGATGTTGGTATGTTTAAAGATGTTCCAGTAGTTCCTAAGCCTATCCTCATTTTTTAAAATTCTTTTTAGTTCCTGCTGTTCTGATTGAATGCCTTTTCCTTCCTTGTGTTTCAAATCATTGTTTTGATTCTTGGCTTTATCCCATCCACTGTTGGTTCCCTGTAGATTTTTCTTTATTTCACTTAATGTAACCTTCATTCATGCCTGAGTCTTTTTTATGCTGTTGCAGTACCCAGTGAGTTCTGGGAGCATCCTGATAACAAGTGTTTTGAACTGTGCATCTGATAGGTTACTAATCTCCATTTTGTTCAGTTCTTTTTCTGGGGTTCTGTCTTTATCTCCATTTCTGTTCTGTTCTTTCATTTGGGCCATTTTGTTTTGTCTCCTCAATTTGGCAGCCTCCCTGTGTTTGCTTCTGTGTGTTAGGTAGCCTCCCTGTCTTAGTAGTATGGTCTGCTATAGAAAAGCACACTTGTAAGTTGTGTGGAGAGGAACCTTAGGTACTTTCTAGGGCAAGGCAATTCATGTCACCACTGTTGCTCTGTGTAGGGGGGCCTAGGGGGGGTTAGAGAAGGGACAATGCCACTGCGTGGTCTCTGAAATTTTTCCCAGGAGAGAGCTGTCTTCCGGCACTCACCCAGTTGACAGTCACTTCACTTTTTACCTATATGCCACTGTTATCCTTCCAGCTGTTGTGCTGGTACTGAATACCAGAGGGGTTTGATCTGAGTGAGTCCTAAATCCATTGTGGGCCCCTTAAGAGGAGTCTCTTGAGAATCCTGCAATTTCTTCTGCCACCCCAACCCCTACTGGTTTTTACAGACAGAAGTTATGGGAAGAAGTTATCTTCCTGGCACTGGAACCCTGGGCTGGATGGTTTGGTTTGGGGCTGGGATTCCTCACTCCTGCGGTATCCCTCCTGATTTTTATTTACCACATGTGGATGTGGGACTACCTGTTCCCATCTCCATGCCTCTCCATGATACTCCGTGTCTCTTTGTCTCTTTGTGCCTCTCCACCTCTCTGTGCCTCTCCACATCTATGCCTCTCCTACCCATCTGGATGAAGGTGGCTTTTTAAAACCTTTGGTAGTCAGACTTCCACACAGCTTTATTTTCTTTCTTTCTTTTTTTTTTATTTTGTTCTTGTTGTATTACATCCATCCCCTTTTTGCTTCCCTCTGCCCCCTTCCCCATTTATTTTCTGGCAATTCTGGGTGATATTTGTTTTGTAGTCTAGGGGTTTTTTCCTCTCTATTTGTGTGTGGAGGTGAAGCATGTTTACCTACACCTCTATCTTGACCAGAAGTCCTACTCTGATTATTTTACCTTCCATTCTACCCTTCACTCTACCAGAAGCAATGGACATCTCCCCATCCCAATTACACATTCAACTTGTCACGTGTTCCCATCCATCCTTGCACCACTCCCTGAATCTTCAGGAGAGGAAGAAGAGCAACCTCTGCTCCTCCCATGCTGGCTCAAACTATGTGACATCTCTGGCCCTCATCCCTCAGTTCTCTTTGCCAAAAAGACATGGTCAAGGCAATCAGCATGAAAGTTGGGTATGAAAAGCTCTATCAACAAGTATATAGACCATAATATATTGCCTCCTTGCCAGCCAGCCAGCCTTCTGTGCTAGGGCTACCAAAGCTGTAAGAAGTCACTTGCCTTCTTAAATTTGTTATGAAAGGACATTATCTTGTGAAGAAGTAGCAGAGCCTCAGCTCCAGAAGCCCAAATGCTAGCAGGTGACCCTTGGATTTCACGTATCTTCTCTGTTCCCCTTTATGATCTTCTATATGGATATGGAGAACTGGACTGTCAGATTGACAACTTGAGCTCTTATTAAATTTTCTAGGAGTTCACTGGAACTCCCTGAGTTTCAGAATTCAGCCTATATAGTGAAGCAAAGAGTACCCACTTGCCCAATAGCCTTCAAGAATCAGGTACTATGGGACCACAGAGCAAGGAGTGAAGGTAATATCTAAGTATTTCAGAGTTATCTACAAGAAAGTTGCACAATCAAAGCAAGTTATGATCAAGGGAACTCAGATTCTCTGAGGTCCTATCAGACTTGCATGAAGCAAACTGTTTACTAGTTTCATACAATCCTGCATTGTTCCCACAGGCACAAAGTGCAGGCAACAGGCTGCCACCAAGAAAGCTGGCAGTGCCCTCTTAAGGAATCCCTGGGCACTGCTGGGGAACCAGCTGGACTCAAGAAAATTTTTCCAGGGGCACCCAGTAGAACCTTTAGAAGAAGAGTCACAGAAATAGGTGGTGGGGGGGGTGGATTTAAAAAATACTTGGGGGCCTAGAAAAAAAACCTATCAGGGCTATGGGAAAGGATCAGGAAAGGGCTGGTTAGTGGGTGCTGAGGCAGAGTATTAGGATGACAGAGTGACTGCAACACACTAGATTCTGGGGAGCTGGGAACTTTAAGGCACTGGGAACAGTGAACATGATGCAGTTACCTGGCTGAACCCTTTCTCATCCCTGGCCATAAGAACAAGCTGGAGACAACAAGACATGTTCCATCAAGGAATATAGAGAGAGAAGAAGAAAATAAGAGGCAGAGAAATAGATACACAGAGAGAAACAAACACAGCAACAGAGAAGAGAGATCAAGACAGAGAGAATGAAACTTGGGGAGAATACAAAATGCATAAGGCAATAGATATAGAGGGAACGAGAACAGAAATGTGTTAGGTGATCATGGTTGAAAATTTGGTATCTGTGGGTTTATTGGGAACACATAATTTCTTCTGAGTAGCCTCAGTCTCCAGAGCTGCTGTTGAGTATCCAAGGGCAGATTTATCAGAGGGCTGGGCCTGAGCAATCTCCCTTGCATCAAGGCTATCTCATCTACTCAAGCTTTGAAAAACCATCTCTCTAACCCCTAAATCAGAACACTGAAAGTCTGGACTCAGTTCCTTCTGTCATCTGAGTAGTTGAGGGCACACATTTAGGGACTGCTTCCTTTTGGTCTTCTCTCTCCTCCAGGGCTATTCTAACAACTATCCAGAACTAAATTATTGGCACAGTCCTACAACTCAGCTTCCTCAGCAACTAGAGTCTATGGCTAGAAAGCAGGGTTGGTGAGGTCAGGGATTCTACCTTCAGTCATATGGCCTTAGTCTAGTCTGCTCTGGAGAGCTACTTCTATACCATTCTACAATAGGGGCAGCATTTACAGGGATCCTTTCTCATTGGGGTTGGTATAAGAGCAAAGGACCTAGAGTTCTAGGACCCTGAACAAGCCTCAAACACTGCAGGATGAAGGACTCCAGTGGACCTACAAGGCCAACTGTAGAAGACTCACCCTTTTCCTAACAGCAGAACTCAAGCCAGAAACAAGTTCAAGGTCATAGCTCAAAGAAAATAGTCTAAGACACTATCTCGCTTTTTTACCTGTGCAGGAGGACTCTAGGCTTTAATCAGTACATCCTCTCCTCTCGTACCCCAAGGCAAAATCATAGGAAAAATTCTGGGGACCCATACCTTCTTTCCCTGGAGTCTTCCAACAAGTACTCCCCCAGTTATATATCAACCAGTTTCCTTACAGGCCATCCATGGGAGGATGTGGGCCTCAGGCTCAAGAGATCTATGCCATAAAGGAACCATGGACATGGACAACAGGTGGGATTGACTTTGGGGGGAGTGGGTGGGTGGGGAGGGGGACAGAGGGGAGATGAAAGGGGATGGATGTAATACAACAACAATATTTTTTTTTAAATAAAAAATATAAAAAATGAACTGAGGACTTGGTTGTGGGGGGGAAAAAAGAGAGAGATCTATGCCTTTCTGAAGCTTCTGAAAGGATAAAGAACAATAACAAAGAGCCTAGATAGATACTAGTTAAAATTCACCTCTTTTAGAAAACCTTCCCTGGCTAATCTCTCTTGGCACTCAAATACCTTCATAGTTCTCAGAAATGAATATTGTAAGACAGTTTTCATATATTAGTTCCATATTTTTGCTCCTTGGCCATTTTTTCTTAGTGCTTCTTCCTTTGAGGCAAGCACTATATTTCCTTTCCCCTTCTCTCCACCCTCACTGGTACCCGCTGCATTAACCCAGCCCACACCCTGTCTGTCTTTCATGAGCCTAGCCTCAGCTCTCCAATGATACTGCATTCTCAGGATGGGATGGTTACTACCTGATTCCCAGATAAGGTTCTTGACTTATATCAAAGTAAATTATCCTCCTTGGAAATCACCTTCATTCTTAACTATGAGCTTTTCTTTATTCAGTGAATCTGCACAGGTCTTGACCTCTCTCTAGGTTTCTGTTATCCTCTAGATAAAATTATGCAATGCTTAGTCACAGTCTGTTCATGGAATCAACAGTTTGTATTTTGTCTTCATTCAGTTGGAGGATATTATTTTAAAAGACAAACTTTTCTTCTCTATTGTGTTTGTGTAAGCTGGGTATGGTGGGTGCTTAATTGCCAGGAGTAGGGAAGAGAGGAATTGTGGACAGGGCCAAAGGCAGCTATGAGTGAGGGTTGAAATTGGGGCCAGAGTTGGAAGGACTCTGAAAGATAGCATCTAGGTTTTTTATCTTGATGCTCCTCACCAGAGCTACCACTTCCATGGCTTCTGACACTTGTGCTATCACATCATACACCAAATAGATTTAAGTATCAGTTAGAGGCTTCCAGGACTTCTTTTTTTCTTTATTTCCAGCCCCAACTACATTTCCAGATGTCTTTGCAGCAAAGTAAAATTCCACATAGGAAAGTTTTAGAAAAAAGAAAAGAAAAATAAATGGCAGTGAAAGGCAGAAAAGATGGAGCCCTTAGAGTAGGGTGTATCCCTGAGGAGGTGGAGACATGGGGAGGAGAAGGGGAGGAGGAGAGGAGGAGGAAAGCAGGCCTGTCCCTTTAAGGGGGTTGGCTGTCAATCAGAAAGCCCTTTTCATTGCTGGAGAAGAGGACAAAGATACTCAGAGAGAAAAAGTAAAGGACTGAAGAAGGAGACTGGAGAGACCAGGATCCTTCCAGCTGAACAAAGCTGTAAAGCAGACTAGCCAGCCGGCTACAGTTGAAGTCAGAGTCCCAAAGACATGGGTGAGTTTCAAAAACTTTAGCATGGAATATTTAAACAGGCACAGGAATGCGCAAGATAATTTCCATCTCTGGGGTTCAGGGTTTTTCAATGGTTTAAATGAGTTGTATTTTGGGACTTGTTTTTAAATTTAAAAAATTCCTGAGCATTCAATTAAGTTAACTCCTTTTCTGCAGCATTGAGATTGATGCTTTATTGGCAAAGAATTCTAGCACAGCATGTGAAGAGTCCCATAGATCCTTGAAAAGAGTTCCCAGTGAGCTAGATATGATTACATATCCTCCTACCCCCTTACTTTCCTCTACCTTCTTTTTCTACCTAGTTCCCAGGCCCTGATAATGGCCAGTTCAGCTGACATCCCTGGTTTTGCTGGAGGCTACTGAGTGTTGGATACCCATCAGGTGTACTAAATAACTGCTTGCTTGATACAAAATTTGGACCCTGTTTGGCAATAGCAGGAAATTTGGGAATTAGGCAAGATGGATTCGGGATTGACCATGGCCAAGGAGGCCAATCTTAAGTTAAAATGAAAATAAAGTCTTCAATTGCTTTACCGTGGGGAATAGATATAAGTAGGTATGTAGGTGTGTGTATGTGTGTGTGTGTGTGCGCACGTACCCACATGCATGGTCATATGTGGTAGCCATATCTAACAAATATCACAGACTTAGCCTTCCTGAGGGCATAGTCCAAACTCTAAATCCATGCTATGACAAGGAGGCTGCTAGGGCCTTAGGGTTGTCATTGACTTGGTTGAATACTGAGGGCTTCTCCAGGTTCCATGGACAAAGAGAGAAGCTATGACATTTAGTCTAGGGTAGTATCTACTCAGAACAAGGTGTGCAGAGCACAGGGGTCTTTATCCATACAGGAGGCCACAGAAGCATGTAGACATTGATCACACATGGCAAAACAAGAGGAGCATCTCGAATGCATCCTAAATAAAATGAGAATTGATTGCCCTGTGTATTCACTATCAAATATAGTATCCAGCAGACTCTAGTAGCATCCATAGCAATAGGTTTTCAACTTTATTAATCTGGTGTCAGCCTTTAGATAGTTTTATCCTGAAACATCAAGTGAGCTATTTTCAGCATATATTTAGGTAAGATAATTAAAAGGGTAGAACACTGAATTAAAAGTCAATACAATCAAGTTTATACCCAATACCTGCCACATATGTACTTTGAGACCTTGGGTAGATCATTGTGAATTATCACATTTGCATCTGGAAAATGAGGATCATAATAACTGTTTTGTCCACTTTCAGGGTTGTGAAACTCAAGTAATAATGATGTCAAAGTCTTTTGAAAATGGCCAAGCTCTATAACCACTGTAAATCATGATAATGCTTATTATTATATAACTTGTATACAGGCTAACTCCTATTTCTTTCTAAAGTGGTTGGGTTTTCTTTGTCTGCACTTTGTGCACTTGGGTAAGAATCATTTGACCAATTGAGTGTAGCCAGGTGAGAGGTAAATGTCAGAGAAATTCAATTCCTGCCCAATTCCTTACTTCAGAAAACCTACTTGATATCAGGGCAGCTGCTTGGGTAGATTGTGATTTTAAAATGGAGAGGGAGTAAAAAATAGTGTTAAATATTACTTCCTCAGGGGAGGAAAGTATGTGGTTCTTTAACAATTGTAGTAGATAGTTATATCATGGAATCTGTGATTGAAAGAAATTTTAGAAGTTGTCTGAGCCCAACCTTAATGCAATAGTTCCTTTTACAGTAGCCAATTAAATGTTCCTAGAGCCTCTTCTTAATAACCTCCAGGTACAGAGGGCTCACTACATCAACCATATAGAATGCTGCAGCATTGGAAGCAAAGAGGAACCGTGAATTTAGTAGTCTTCACACAAAAGACCTATGGGGAAAAATGATAGTTCTTTAAACCTTGCCCTGACTTGGGAGGAGGATATTCTAAATGAGTCTTTGGGATAACACTAAAACTGAAAAGGAGCCAAAGAGCAGTAGCTGATTATTCTCTGTTCAGTAACACAATGCCATTACTGAACAGCAAAACATTGGCTCCTGTAAGCCTGTTGTCTAAGATCAGTGGCTGTTACCCTGGTAACCAGACTGTGATGTTTCCCTTCAAAGGTGGTTTTTTGCTGAGTAGTGTAGTTTTAGCTAGCTCAGTGTAAGCTGGTGTAGGCCAAGCAAAAAGTGTGGAGGCAGAGCAGGGGTCCAGTTTTATAAGACACCCAAAGACTAACTGAATCCCACCCTGATGCCAAGAATGCTGAAAGAATGCCAGGAGGTAAAATGGAACAAGATCCAAATCACCACATTTACTTACTCTTAGAGACACTTACCGTAATGATCATGGTCAGCATTCTGTTCCCCATTCTTCACTTTGGCCCTGCAGAGCCAGAGGAGCTATTGGGGATCCAGACAGCTATAAAAATCTGCCCTGGCCCTGGCTAGTGGCACAGTAGATAAGGCCTCAGCCTGCAAACACAAAGGTCACTGGTTCGATTCCCAGCCAGGGCACACAAAAGCAGGTTGCAAGCCAGGCCTCCAGCCAGCTCTGTAGCTGGAGGCAGGTGAAAGGCAACCATACATTGATGTTTCTCTCTCTTTTTCCCTCCCTCCCTGATATTCTCTATAAAAATAATGAATAAAATCTAAAAAAAAAAAAAGCCTTTAAAAAAATCTGCCCTGCTTCAAGGGGCTTTCATCCTGGCTCTGTGCTAGGAAAGCCCATTTACTCAACAGCCTGACAACTAGAAGTACTCTCTCAAAGCTATCTAAGTAGTAACAAGGCTTAAGAATCCCCTAGGATTTGGGTAAAAGGGAAAATATAGTCTTCAAAGCCATTAAAGCAGAACCCCAGACAGTGGTATCTTTTTCCTCCTGTTGTTTTTGTGTGTACTATCTTGAAGCCCTGAAAAACTATCATCAGGGGAGATTTCTTAGTATTGAAAGAAAACAATAGTAGAAATGCCTTCCTTACCCACAGAAATTCAGGTCCAGGTTAAGAGCTAATCAGGATAGTGATAGTGACATGATCAGGAAGGGTCACATCAACCATGGCAGGCAAACAAAGTAGCTTTTCCTTCCTTTCCTACTGCCAGGGTCTACCCAGTGCTAAACTTATATCAAAAACTCAGTAAGTACTAATGGATTAATTCCTCCATGGCTATTTTCAAATGGTCCAAGGGCTATCTCTTCACTCTTTGCTGGCCTCCAAGCTCTCTGCCAGGCAGGACTCTAAAAAAGAATCAGTGATATCCCAAGGAATACAACAAACTTCCCCATAAAAGTTACACTGCAACCAAGAAGAGAGAAGAAATTGGTAGGAGACTTGCGTAAGGAATAAAGTATGAAAACTGTTGTCTTAGTTTAGTGTCAGTTGCTTCTTTTTTACTTTCCTATACATGGGCAGGGTGAAGACAGTGTGTCATGCATAAGAGTTTAACAATCAAACTTCTACTCTAGCCTCCCCAATGTTTGGGCATAAATTGTGTGTGTGTGTGTGTGTGTGTGTGTGTGTGTGTGTGTGTGTTTTGGAGAGGAGCAGGGATTGTAGTAAACAAGGTGGTCCAGATGCTGTTGCCAAGGTAATAATAATACCCAGTCAATGAGGAGGCTAAGATTTCTTTTGCTTTAACTCTGTCCACATGACTTGTCTATACAACAGGCTTGGATTCCCATGACCTAGTGGAGTCAGGGCCCCTTTCCAGCCTTTTAGTGTGGCATAAGAGCTGATTTTCATGTAAGAAAGACAAGATTATAGGCAGGACTTTGACCAGGATAAGGCCAGAAGCAAAAGTCTTTGTTGCTGGTACTCCCTGATGACTGTTGTTTTACTCCTAGAATCCACCCACTGATCCCTATCCATCCTCAGTACCAGTCACTGCTGCTCTAGCATCTTGGCCTTGTCAACTGCTTATAGGCCCTGATCAAGGAGGCCTCTGTTCATAGGGTGAGGTTAAGGGGTGGGATCTGGGAGGAGGGTAAAACTGCAGTGCAGAATAGAGATGTAGGGAGATAGGGCCTGTTTTTCCTCAATGAGTCTGTCTGTTGTTTAGCTACATTGTATAGGGTTCTATCTTTCTCTTTGTTAGCTGGATTCAAGGGACAGGCTGGGAATTGTGTAAGGCACAATTGGTTTCTTTCTATCATCCCTTTTGATGAAGCCCTTCCTCTCCTCCCTTTGATGAGTTCCCAGATTCACACTGAATTTCCATCATGGAGCTGGTTCTTGAGGCACACCCAAGGCACTGAAAAGGAGGGAGGGATTGAGAGCTCTTGGTTCCTGCTTAAAGCGACAGCATTAGGATCAACAGTCTCTTGGATAGACATGGACATGTCACAATAGTCCTGTCGACCTTTGTCAAACTCTTGTGAAGAACGTTGGTGAAAAGGGCTTGAAGTTCTATCCCAGGTTCATTAAACTAGTTTTGGGAGTTTGCAGATAAATCTAGTCAACACTGTATATTTCTCCTTTGTTTACATTTTGCCCATAGGATTTGGTTATATACATTTTAACACAAGATGATAGGTAGCTTTGGTCTTTGATTTACAGATATGTTTGTTCCCCCCAACAACACTGAAAGGTCTTTGAAAAAAGGGACTGAGCCTTATAATTCCCTTTTGTTTCTCATAGGATCTAGGCTATTGCTAATGTACTTAATAACTATTGAATCCACATAAAGAGAAATGAAAGGAAAACACTGGGGGAAGGTCATTATCTTTATGACCTCTCATCAAAGTGAGTGGGTTTAATCCAACTGAGTTGCTGGGTAATATTATTACTATATAGCTTTTTATGCCAAATTGACTATGTTGCAGGCTGTACTTGGCCTGGAAAATGTGAGAGAGGCCTCTTTTTCTTGAAAGAGGCAAGAAACCTCCAGAATCCCTCACAGCCTTTTAGAACCACACCAATATCCTTTCAACCATGAAGGATTCTGAAATGGAGAGCCTGTAGCTTTAGGCTCTTGTTCCCACATTCCCAAGGACATTTCTTGGGCTGTGAAAAATGAAAGTGAACCCTATGGATCCTTCTCAGACTATTTAGATTGTCAGCTACTTTGATGAAAACACATTTCTTGCATGTTCTGAGTTTTCCCCTGTTGGAACCCAAAATTTGATATTTTAGTTAGACAGACTGACAGATTCTTCACTTCTGATGAACTTAAATGCCCCCAGAACAAGCATTTCATTTTGATTGTGAAGAGATGGGCATCTGATGCTTATGCTGATATTGAACTGTTTATAGCTCAATAGTAACCGATTTAGTCTAGGACCATTTATTTCCATCTTCATATTAGAGACTCATTAAAGTTTATGTCCTTCTTGTCTCTTGTTTTTAGTGGCAGTAGAGCAGAAAAAGACTTGCTATCTTATTTTAGCTCTAAGAAAATAGAGGTAAAATGGATGTAAAAAGAAATATCAGTTTAGAGTAGATTCAGAGTAGCTCCCAAGGTTTAGCCCTTCATTACCCACTGAAAACAATACATATGACACTCCCTGGTTATGAGGATAATGATCAAGGGATCAGCTACACTAAAGAGGATTTTCTCTAACCTTTAGAACCTTGGAGGGGGCATTGTCTAAAACTTACAGTGGAATTCCCTGGTTAGCAAGAGTTCAAGTTCCTCCATCTCTGATCATACCTGCATCACCATTTAGCCCTTCCCAGAGTGAAAAAGCTGGGGTGAGTGAGTAGGAACAGGATAGTCACTTGCTAGGGTGGATGGCTCTCTTTACTCAAAACAAACAGTTCTGCCATTGTTCCCTGGATCTGACCCCTTCCCCATGCCCAGGCCTGTGGGTCCATACAGAATACCAATGAGGCTCCTGAGATCTCTGGCAAAAACAAGGCTTCTTTGTCTGGGGGAGCATGGAGGGCTCTGTCTAAGCTCTGACCCTGTGCTAGGGAGAGAAGGACAGTGGGGTCACTGACACTTCCCTTCCCCCACCCCCAGGCTTCAGAGACCTTTTTTACTAGATGAGTATAAGAGTTTGGGGGTGGGGAAGAGTTAGATAGGCAGAGGAAAAAATGGCAGCACTGTTTATTTTCAAGCTTCTTTTCTTGACTTACAGGATGCATCTAGTATTTTAACCTGTTGAGAAAGAGGAAGATCAATTTCTGGAATGTTTTCTGAGAATAATAATTTCAAATGCTGAGTTTTTCTCTACACACACCATGGCCAGTTCCGATGAGATACTCTTACCAAGTATATTGCAAAGTTCATGCATAGTAAACTCTGCCTTCACTTACAACAGCACAGTTACAAATTGATTCCAATAGAGGCCACGGTTTTTGACACCAGTGCTTCACTTCTTGAAAAAGAAAAGAAATTCAGTTCTGCTGCAGACGTTAACTACTTAGTTTGCTTGTCTTGGGATTCCAAACTTAATCCCTGGTGTGATATATAAGAATCTTTGAGGAAGAGGCTCTTTGAGGACCAAGGAAGGGGTGTCATTTTAGGGGATGGTAGGTATAGGACTCACTTATTCTGTGGCTCTGCAAACAGAGACAAATGTGTCTACCTCGAATTTCCCATGATAAAGATAATTTGTCCTTTAGAATCTGTTCACATTGATACAATTCAGCCATGCAAATCACTAGATGATCAAGCACTCAGGGCTAAAAAGAAACTACTAGTGTTATGAGGGTCAGGCAAAGGACTCCCCTAGTCCCTGATACCATGGTATAGATAAGTGAGTTTTGTGTAAAAATCCAAACCTAAAAGTCAATACAATTTACCTTCTTTTTATAAGAAGGCCCAAGCCCTGGCTGGTGGCACAGTGGGTAAGGCGCCGGCCTGTGAACCCAAAGGTTGCTGGTTCAATTCCCAGCCAGAGCATATACCAGGTTGCAAGCCAGGTCTCCAGCCAGGTCTGTAGCTGGAGGCAGGTGAAAGGCAACCATACATTGATGTCTCTCTCCCTCTCTCCCTTCCCCTCTCTCTGAAAATAATAAATAAAATCTTTAAAAAAAGGCCCAAATGCTTTTTCAAAATAGCAGTTTTTCAGCACAATTGCTGATTATTTGTATGTTTGTATATGTGTATGAATATATATATAATGTATATATATATATCATATATATAATGTACAAAAATATAAAATACTTAACATATGTATATATTATATATGAATAGATATATAAAATCAGTGTGTGTATTTGTACATGTATCTAAATAAAGAATTCTTTCCTGCCAAGATTAACATTTTTATTTCTTCTACCTTTTGGGGTAGAAGATGCCAGAGGGAGGTATACTTTCCTCATCTAGTCAGTCATCTACTTGAAGTTTTTTTAGTTTTACTTCATGTGGCACCTTAGAGCATGTGCTTAGTAGTTGGAGCACAGCTGCTCTTGGAGCCTGAGACTTCTTGTGTGCCTTTCCTAGTTCAGCAGGTCTGGGGATCTCAGAGACTGCTAGCACTTTAAGACACCTGTGTTCTCAGGCCCTGGTATGTTTTTGTCATGCCAGAAAGATGTTTCATGCTCTGCTGACTTTGTATAAAGTCCCTTTGTAGCTGTTTTGACAGAAATGCTATGTAAGGTTGAGGATGGGGACACTGGCTAAGCAGCAATATAAGAGGACAAATGAGCCATGGAAACTGTTCAAAAATTACTAAGCATTTTTACTCCTGGGAATAATAATAGTAATTTTCCCATTACCATCTTCTGTCCTATGCCAGCTCTCTCTATCTGTTTGAACTTCTGTCCACATATCTAGACTAAGAAGGATCAAGCATTCTAGGCAGCACATTCATACAATGTTCAGGAATATCCAGGAGCATGCAGCTTCCAGTTTCTCCCACTTGGAATGCATAGTTTTGGGGTCAATCTCACATTTCAGAATCCTAAAGCTCTATATTCTCCTGATTTTTGGACTGTGGAGTATCATTCCATCCATGAATGTGAGCACAGGGCCTGACTGGTATGGCAAAAAGGTATGAGTGGCATGACCTTCCTAGTGCACATCCCTGACTGTCTCCCCTTCTTCTTCCCCAGGTTTGTTAGAGTGCTGTGCAAGATGTCTCGTAGGAGCCCCCTTTGCCTCCCTGGTGGCCACCGGATTATGTTTCTTTGGGGTGGCACTGTTCTGTGGCTGTGGACATGAAGCCCTCACTGGTACAGAAAAACTAATTGAGACCTATTTCTCCAAAAACTACCAGGACTATGAGTATTTTATCAATGTGTAAGTATCTGTCATCCCACACAAACCCCTCTCTTTTTCCCTCTCTTCAGCTTGGAGATACAGTCATAAGTCATAAGTACCTTAATGACAAGTAGGGAATTGATGTGGCATCGGAAAGGATTCCTGAGTCTTCCCTTTTTGTGCAGATTTCACCTATGCCACATCTGAACCCCTAAATAGGGGGAAAGTACCAAGTTCAGAAAGGAGGAATCTGCCTGTTTGTCACTCCCGTAGACTTTGTTCTCTTCCATATGTTCACACTTTTGCTCAGTAGGCTTAACATTGACTTATTTGGAGCCTCCAAAGTGGTAGGTATAGAGAACTCAGGGAAGGCATGATTACTGGACAGAGAAGGGTCACTGCTTTTGGTTTGACACACCACCTGAATCTTCTCAGGCCCCATAATAGCTTCTATTCCTAGAGCAAGTTAGAGTCTTGTTCCTTCATTGGTCTTCTTGTCCAGCTCTTCTCTCCTCTGAGGGAGCATCTCTGAAGGGTCAGGCAAAGGAGAATAAAGTTCTGGTTGTTTAGGTCACAGGGTAGGTAAGGTGTGGGTGGAGAAGCATGTGTTTCTGGCCACACACTTCCTGTCTTCCTTTACTTCAATCCAGATAAGGTGGAAGCATGCAGGTGGAGCCTGGTGATCCCTCTAAAGGCTCCCTAGCCTTTTTTAAGTGCCCACTTAAGTGTCCCCCTTACTTATGTAGGAAGGGAACTTATTCTTCAATTAATAAGATTCTCCTGCCTCACTTGTCTATCTGTTAATGCAGGATCCATGCCTTTCAGTATGTCATCTATGGAACTGCCTCTTTCTTCTTCCTTTATGGGGCCCTCCTGCTGGCTGAGGGTTTCTACACAACTGGCGCAGTCAGGCAGATCTTTGGCGACTACAAGACCACCATCTGCGGCAAGGGCCTGAGCGCAACGGTAACAGGGGGCCAGAAGGGGAGGGGTTCCAGAGGCCAACATCAAGCTCATTCTTTGGAGCGGGTGTGTCATTGTTTGGGAAAATGGCTAGGACATCCCGACAAGGTGATCATCCTCAGGATTTTGTGGAAATAACAAGGGGTGGGGGACAATTGGGCATGAGTCTGTGGCCTCATCCTCACCCAAGGCTGGGTCCTCTCCAGGTGCCTGGCTTTTTAGTGAGGAAGTGATGGCTACAGCTGAAACAAGGTCAGGAAGAACGTGGTGCCCAGCCAGCTGAGCCTCACCTTTGTAAAATTCCCTAGAAAATTTCATCTCAAAATGAAAAGCATGAAAAAAAGAAAAGAAAAGCACGAGTTTTATGGATGCATTGTATAATCAGACCATTTCTAAATCATCTGTTGGTATCCCTTTACTCCCCTCCTAGGAGGGACCAAAGCAAGAGTAGATCTGACTGCCTAAGAGTTTAAAATGTTAACCATTCAGCTGAGACATAGGTAGCTAATCTGAGACAGAGGGTGGATCATGGAAATTAAATAATTGATTCTAAGATAGAATTCACAATATTCTGGGATCCTACACTGTTGGAAGTCCCAGGGGGAACTAAGATAAATTTGCATATTTAACACTTCATCTTTTGACTGGGGGCTATCTGTGCATCTACTGAAGCACATATTGGTTTTCAGTTGCTAGAGTTAAAGGTCTTTTGGGGAATGAGCATCTGTGAGTTGTGGTGATATCGTTTATGGCCAGCAGATAACTTAGAAAGGTTTGTGTTTTGTTAATCTGAAATTTAAATCTCCTATTGGCTTTGTTCAATGACTAGAGATCAAAACTCCTATGACAAGAAATATTTTCTAAGCTCAGCCTAAGGCAAGAAATGGCATGACTTTCTTTCAAGATCTATTTTGATTTCTTCACACCTTATCTGCCCAACAAATCTCCTGAAGCCTCTCTAACCCAGGGATCCTTCTCACTCCACCCCGTCCCACCCCTGCCTGTTCCTGACATCCTCTGTCACACTCAGGGCCAGATTTCTAGTAGATACTGCCAATGACATTTGGCAGAGGTGCCCTGCTTACTGATTTCATTTGGTGGAGATCCCTGGAATCTGGTTCCATTTCAGGCACATGCCACTCCAGGATCTCCCAGTTTGTGTTTCAACATCTACAGGCTAATGCTCATTTCTAACCAACACATGTCAATTGTTTTAGTTTGTGGGCATCACCTATGCCCTGACTGTTGTGTGGCTCCTGGTGTTTGCCTGTTCTGCTGTGCCTGTGTACATTTACTTCAACACCTGGACCACCTGCCAGTCTATTGCCAACCCCAGCAAGACCTCCGCCAGTATAGGCAGCCTCTGTGCTGATGCCAGAATGTATGGTGAGTTAGTGCATGGGTGCCTTGACTCCTCAACCCCCTTATGGAAGGAAGCACTATAAATTTTGTTCTTTACTTAGGGTAAGGAAGGTGGTAATTAGGGGTAAAAAATAAGAAGGGTGCCTGGATCTTAGTTTGTTAACCCCTTTCCTCTGAAACTGAAGATATTTTTCCCCTTGGAAGGAAACTTCTTGGAAGTGGGAGGAGGTTTCTTGGCTGTATACAGAAATATATCCTATTTGACTGCTGTTTCCAACCCAGAAACAGTACATTTCAGTAGTAAACACAAGATTTTACCATTGTTCAATACTACCTTCCATTTTTAATTAATCTTTAGAAAAGAGGATCCTGATTGTTAGTAGGATCCAACTTTTTAGCTAGGATAATTAAAAATGAAAGAAGGACTACAAAGGAAAGTCTTTATATAGCCCCACAACTCCCTGAAGCTCACCTTGGTTGACTTGCTTGTCTTACTTAGGTGTTCTCCCATGGAATGCTTTCCCCGGAAAGGTGTGTGGCTCTAACCTTCTGTCCATCTGCAAAACAGCTGAGGTGAGTCGGCCATTTTGGTTACTTTACAAGTGAAATGGCTAGTACCATACAAATTCCTACCCATGACCTTTCATTTTAAGGACCACAATTTCTTTTTGCTAGATTTTGAGTTAGCAGATTGTCTTCTACAAAATATTGGCTTAGACCTGGCCAGGATGGCTCAGTTGGTTAGAGCATTGTCCTGTAGCTGAAAGGTTACAGGTTCATTTCCCAGTTAGAGAACATCCTTAGGTTATGGGTTTGATCCCTGGTCTGGGCATGGGCATGTGCAACCCTTGATCTGGATGCCAACAAGCCCCATCTGGATTCATATGATCCCTAGTACAAGCAACAATCCTCGGTCTGGTCTTGTACGGGAGGCAACCAATTGATCCTTCTTTCTCAGTTTGATATTTCTCTCTCTTCCTTCCTTTCTCCCTTCTCTCACTAAGAACAATGAAAAAAATGTCCTTTTGTGAAGAAAAAAAAGTATTCACTTAGCGTGTCTGAGCCAATGAGCATAAATGGTAAAATTGGTGTTTCCTAGAGGTGCATAGGACGCCTTCCATTCCAAGACTTCCTCCCTTAAAAGAGAATTTGTAACTTTAGGTGGAGATAGAGGTTAATGGTAAAAATCTCCAAAATGAACATTTTCATTCTTTTAATTAAAAACTCCATTCTCCTAAGTGCCCATCAGTGGATGAATGGATCAAAAAACTTTGGTACATTTACACAATGGAATGCTACACAACAAAAAGAAAGAAGGAGCTCCTACCTTTTGTGACATGAATGAAACTAGAGAGCATTATCTTAGTGAAATAAACCAATCAGTGAAAGACAAATAACATATGATCTCACTTAATACAGGAGACTAATGAACAAAACAAACAAACAAGCAAAATAGAACCAGAGGCATGGAAACAAGGAACAGACTTTCAGTGTGCAGAGGGAAGGAAGGAGGGGGGAAACATACAAAGAAGGGGAACAGTTTAGTCAAGGAACTAGCACTGATGACCTATGGATATGGGATTGACTGTGGGAGGGGGAATAGGGAAGGTAGGGCAGGGGAGAGCAATGGGGGGTATGGGATAAATGTAACACAACAACAATGAATTAACTTAAAAAAATCTCCAAGAAAATTGGTTGTGCATAGAGATATTCATAGGTTTTACAGAACCCTTTCAGTTTGGAACTTCTCAATCTCTCATAAGAAGTAAAATACAGTACATTTGGAAGAGGAAAACACTATGTTGAGAAGATATTATACACAAATGAAGCACAGAAATAAAAGTAATCTTGAGGAAGAAGACAGTGAATAGTTTATTTGAAAACAAAATGTTGACTTAAAATTTTGGGATCCTGGGCACAATTGTAGGAATGAGTTGGTTAAAATATTTTATGAGTATTTCATCTATATTCTGTGTTCTGGATATCATGGGGTTAAATATTATGGTATACATTGAAGAATGGGAGATTTACCCTCAGAGAAGTGACAACTTAGAGATGCAGAATTAACACATAGAAAGATATCAATACATATTTAGAAAGCTGAATTGATGAACTACAGCAGAACATTATTTTCTGTTGCAAGAAATAGTTCTTCCTTTTACATTTTCTTGCAGTTCCAAATGACTTTTCACCTGTTTATTGCTGCGTTTGTGGGGGCTGCAGCCACACTGGTTTCACTGGTGAGTTGTCTTTGGCTGATATTGGCAAGTAAATGGGCCTGGATAAATGGGGTCTGGCTATGCTGAAAAGCAAAAACATAGACTCCTTCTAATCTTAAAATGCTGGAGAGAAGCTACTGGGAAGAGATAGCAAAGTTTAGAGATTGTGCATTTCTCCTTTGTGTTGACAAGGCATGAAGACCAGAAATTAGATAGGAACAAGGCAAATTGTGTGAGGAGAGAGGAGGTAAAAGATTCACAGTAAAGAAAAATAATATTTAGCATTTAAAGAACATGTAACAATACCAAATCATACATTGCAGGCATACATTACAGTTAATTTCCAACACATCCTGGTCAGATCAGTGTCAAGAACACTGAAACATTACTAAACATAATGTTTCAAAGCCTGGAATTCTATATACTGTGAATATGACTCCATCTTGGATACTCTCCAGGGGATTTAGTTACTCTTTAAATACAGGAAGGACCCCCTAACAGTATGAGACTTGTTATTACTATAATGAGATTTTATGTCCTAAGTCCCACTGGTGGTATTATAGCACAGTGTCAATGTAGTGTGTTCATCATTCACATTAAAAACCTAGGGCAATGAAGGGTGAAGCAATTTATCTGAAGTCATTGAATAAGTGGTGAATGTTCAAGGATAATCTCACAAAACTCCTGGCCCCTACTGCTGAGGTTTTTAATGAAGTCTAGTTCTTTCTCATTTTGTAAAATAAATTGATGCATTAAGCACTGGTGGACTGTGTTGCCTGCAGAAAGCACCCTATGATTCCAGGTCACTCAGACATATAGGCAAAGTAATAGCAGAGCCCATGTATTATTCACTTCCCTCAGGAAAAGTCAGTGCTAGGCCAAGCAAAGGTGTGGAATAAATCCTT
The DNA here is from genome assembly GCA_004026585.1 of Noctilio leporinus. Classification (NCBI taxonomy): domain Eukaryota; kingdom Metazoa; phylum Chordata; class Mammalia; order Chiroptera; family Noctilionidae; genus Noctilio; species Noctilio leporinus. The sequence goes on from PVIW01009850.1 coordinate 25,255, forward strand.
GATGAGTTTGTTCTTATGGCCTGGGCCTTTGGAAGGAATGTTTCTGAGAGAACTAGTAGTCAAGTATATAGGACAAAAGCCTGGGACATGTTACTTATTAAACAACAGGGTTTCCCCCCTTTATTTAGCTATAATTTATTTTGTTCCTTCCTCATTCCCAAAAATATTGGAAGAGGGAGAGAGCTTCCTTTCCTATTCTCACTCATATTCTCTCTTCTGTTCCCTACAGCTCACCTTCATGATTGCTGCCACTTACAACTTTGCCGTCCTTAAACTCATGGGCCGAGGCACCAAGTTCTGATTGCTTGTAGAAACTTCCCTTTCCCTAATAGTGAGGCTCTAACCACGCAGCCTACATGCTACGTCTCCCATGTTAACTCTTTGTCTTTGCCACTGACTGGCTCTCTTCTTACTTGATGAGTGTAACAAGAAAGGAGAGTCTTGTGGTGATTGATGTCTCTCTGTGGACTTTCCCTTTTTATGTATTTTTAAAGTCACTTTGCTTCACAGCTGATTCCTGCTAGAAATGGGAAATGCTTAAAATGGTGACTCCCCAACTGCAAGTCACAAAGAAATGGAGGCTTTAATGCGACTTTCAAGCATTTCCTGAAGATCAGGGAGTGTCTTCTCAAAGAGCACTTCCACTGATCGAAACAAAGTGAAAAGAAAGATTCTAAGTTATAAAGAAGGAATGTACCCGGTCCCATTACCATCTGTAGGGACCAAATATATTCTCTTTGGTGTGCAAAACAGAGAATTCAGTCCTGTCTCCCTATTACCACTAAAGATAGAAGAAAAAAGAAATGCCAGTAAAACACTAAGAGCATTTGCCCAAATCGCCTATTGCAGCTGAGGGAAGGGGGTCAAAGCAAGGATCTTTCACCCATAGAAAGAGAGCACTGACCCCAATGGCAAAGGACTATTTAAGCCCTAACTTAGCCAACCTTACTTACAGCATAAGGGAGCGTAGTGTCTGTGTAGACAGAGGGGAAACCTGGCCTTACACCTTATTAGAGAAGAGAAATAGAGTGTTATCAGCATTTCTCACTCCTTTCTCCTGAGAGCAGCTGCCATGACAACTTGTAGTTTCCAAGGAGCTGAAAATAGAGAAAAACTGGCTCAGATTAAAAAAAAAAAAAAAAAAAATGCTTGGCTTAAGGAGCAGCAGTTGTTGGTGGCTAATGGTGTAAACTGAGCCACCCCTCTGATAGACACAGGGTAGATAACTCTATGGATAGCATGCCTTTTTTTTTTTCTGTTAATTAGTTGTATACTCTGGCCTCTGCCTATCTTCACAATGGTGCTCTTCTCATGGAGAATTATCCATTCAGTCTTTGTAGGTGATTTGAAGATCTTGATTTGTTTCACAATGATGCACATTTCACATTTTCCAGTTTATCACTTGGTTGAAATAGTACCAGAAAGGTCTGGAGAATGATTCTTTAAATATAATTCTTTAACAAATGAAAATTGGACAGTAAACATCACAAATGATATGTAAAATTGGCTAGTTCCATGCATCTATTGGAATTTTCTGTGCCTTTTGAAGACACAGATTTGGTGAGTTTGAACCTCAATTTGAATAACCTATTATTTTAATTATTAATTGTTCTTTCTAGCTAGTGGGAAATGATTTGATTTAGCAACATTGCCTTGGTATGCTAAAGAGTCAGATTTAGCATGCAGGTTATTATTCTCTCCTGGTGTAGAACATATAACTGAATGCACCAGCTGTCAGCCATTCAATTGGCAAGCTTCCAACAGAAAAGGAAAGGTGGAAAGATTTTGAAACCTGAATAGCTCTCACGTTTCAGTCTTTTCTTTCTTGTTTATTAACTTTGGTTTAAAGATAAAAGGCTGATTTGGTCTTTATTGAAGGAAAGATTTTATGGGTATGATTGTAGGGGGCTCATTTGTTGTGAAGACTTGTATATTCTCCCCCGCCCCCCAGTAGTTTCAGCAATGTTTAAGGAGATGTAAGATCTTTACAAAAAGATACTTGATGTTTGTTTTCAGAGCAGTATACCAGATAAGCTTCCAGGCTGCATAGAGAGAGGAGATGAGACAGGTTCTGTAAAAAACCAATCAAGATCAAAAAAAAAAAAAAAAAAAGTAAAGTAATCCATACCTTGTGTTTTGTTTTGATTTAATAACACAAATAACCAACCTTTCCTAAAAACCTCCCAGGCACATATACACATATAAACACACACAAAGAGAGTTAATCAACTGCAAGAGTTTCCTTCATTTCTGATATAGAATTTCAATTTTAACACACATAATGGATAAGCTTTTAGAAACTTATCTTACAAAATGTATTTTATAAAATTAAAGAAAATAAAATTGAGAATGTTCTCCAACATTGTGTCCTCTGAATGAATTGTTCTCTTTAACCCCACAATGTAACTTTAATAATTGTTATCTTTATTGTGCATTGTCTAAGAAGTTCATTATATTTTCAGGTCATCCAAGTCATTCTCACAATAATTTTCTAAAATATAGTAGATAAATCACTTCTGTTTTTTTTATAGCTGGTGACAGTAAGAAATAGAGGCAAAACTAATTACCCAAAGAAACCCCAAAAGTACATTTTTTAAAAAAGATTTTATTTATTATTGTTCAGAGAGAGGGGAAGGGAGAGAGAGGCAGAGAAGGAGAGAGATATCAATGTATGGTTGCTTTTCACCTGCCTCTAGCTACAGACCTGGCTGGAGACCTGGCTTGCAACCTGGTTATGTTGCTCTGGCTGGGAATTGAACCAGTGACCTTTGGATTTGCAGGCTGGCACCCTATCCACTCTGCCACCAGCCAGGGCCCAAAAGTACACTTTTGAGCTTAGACTAGAACTCAGATCTTGATTCCAGTTCATTGCCTGTTCTAAGGTTTATTTTCTCTAAGGTTTCAGACTGGTCTACTAGCTCAGAGTAGAACAAGGCACTTCTTTAATACAATAATGGTGCCCAGCTCTGGTGTCTTTAGAATTAAGTTATTCTTAGCTTTTCTTTGAAATGTTTGAATTTTCTAATAATGAGCCCTTAATGCTTTACACATGAGTAATGCTTAGCTTTATCTAGAAAGTAGTGGATGAAAGGTGTAGTGTCAAGGCAGGGGACATATGTTAAGGATTTAAACAGTTCGTGGCAGGACAGTATTAAAATAATGAGTGACATCTATTACCCTGACTGGTCAACTTACTAGCTCTTGGGACATAACATTAAATGCCTGTCACAACCCCATGCTAGAATTTGGTGCTCTTGTTCAGGACTCTAATGACCAGCCTAAAGAAAGCTGGTTTATAATTAGCTGTAGATTCATTGTCCCATAGTTGCAGCTGGCAAGTAACATGGTTGAAGGGAAAGGAGATTTTAGCTTGGGGCAACAAATCAGTCATCAATTTAGGAGCTCCATTCAAAAATAGTTTCATGGGTGGAGGTGGAAGAGGGTATAAGGGGGATGGCAATGGAAAATACCATAAAATAAAATTTAAAAAATAGTTTCAATTTAATTTTCTGATTGCTGCTTCACCACAATTAATATTCTGTAAGCAAGCTTGGTTGGGTGATTTTAAGACAAAAAGAATAAAGATATGACAAGGACATATTTTTAGAAACTGGCAAATAAGGACACAGTACCATATTTTGAAGGATTGATTCATAGCGCTATAAATTGAATGTATTTTTGCCTCAGCGGAGCAGAAAGCTAGTTCCCAAGAAAGCTGTGTTAGTCTACCCTTATTTAGTTCTGCCTTCTGGGACTCATCTATAGATGGAGTTTCCAGGCTCTCAAAAGCTGAGAGTATCTCCAGTGTATCAATTGAGCCCATTGTTCTTAGCTCTCCCACACATCATAAACCTCCTTTCTCTGAACTGAAAGAGCTTTCTTTGTGCTTAGATCAGCCAAAGTTCAACATGCACAGTATAAACAAGAAACGTTTTCTTACAGCATAGTTATGTTGCTTTTCCTATCTTCAGGGCCAGTACTGATATGGTTATGCAGGGTGTGGAAACTGCAGATTTGGCCAGAGCAACATGTGTTTATCCATTAATTCAGTCTACAAACATTTATGGAGCATGTATTAAATTTTGCTAAACCCTGGGAGTTTCAAGTTTGGGGGCCAGGTGGGTAGGAAAGCAAAAAAGATAGGATCTTACATGCAAGGATTTTACTCAGCTTCAATGAGAACAGAGAGTCTCCTGGAGTGGAGGCAAGAAGCAGTCTGACCAGCTGACTGCAACAGGCATCTGAACCCTCCTCTCAGTATGTGGGAGATGTGGTGGTGAAGGGCCATGATTTCACGTGCTTCTGGTTCTCTTGGGCTCTGATAAAAACAAAACTTCAATTTAGTCATGACAACTTGTGACTTGCCCTCTCTATGTCACCCTGCTTCTGGCCTTACGTGTGACAGTATTATGCACACACTGTCACAATGCACGTGCGTGTTTTCACCCACTCAGTCATCTGAGGAGTTAGAGGGCACATGGATCAAGATTTACACAAATATGAGCTGTTTATCATTGCCTTTTCTTTCCATCAAGGCTAAATCTGAGAAGCCATGGGAGGGTATGTAATAAGATACAAGGCATTTCTCTCTGAATTTCCTTACTGTAAGCACAGATACTGTGTCTGTTTTGGCATTAACAATTAGGCTGATAAATATTAAGTAACAAATGGAAGAAAAATTGATTCTTACATAAACAAAGTAAAAACTTGGCCTTTTCCTATATCAATACCAGTTACGGAATTCAAGTCAGTATCTTCAAATTGGGAAAGATTTTCCTTGTTCCCTCACTTGCATTGAAACCAGCAACCATGCTCTTCACAATTTTTGTAGTCCTGCAAAGTTTGGTGTCTATGTTCCTAGTCTGTTACTTCTTGAACTGATATACTTTATTCCAAAGGAAAGAAAAATTAGATAAAGTAATAGGTATTTTCCAGATTATGAAATAACCAAAAGAAATCCAACCCTAACATTTTATTCAAAACTTCAACAATATTTACTTAATAAATTGTCTGTGCCAAGTGTTATGCTAGGTGCTAGTAATACAGCAGTGAAGAAAACAAACACAAACACAGTCTCTGTTCTCACAGAACTCAGCTAAACACAACAATGGTTAGGGAGGAAGATAGGGGTGTGGTCAAGAATGAGACTAACATCCTTTGACAGGAAAGGTAGAAAAGATGGAATTGGAGAAACTTGTATAGTTCCATGAAAAACGAAGGGTCAAATAAAAGAAGATGTAGGCATGCATTTATATATCTAGAGAAAGAGGCCCAGTATGCTATGGTAATTAGGGTTAAAAGATAAAAATAGCCTCTTATTTATACACCAATGCGGATAGTTAGCCAACTCTGGGCTCTGAAGAATAGCTTCACTGTTAGTCCATGTACTATGTGAAAATCTACCTTTCATACATGAAAAGTGAAAACCATGAAGCTGGATCTCAGGGCTACAATTTACAACTAAACAAGCCAGCTGATATTTGAAAGTGTATAGATGGCTCTAATTTTATTTGATCACTTGACCTTACATGCAGAGCCACTTAAAAATAGAAAGGAAAGGAAATGTGTCCTTGCTATCAAAGCACTCTTCCACATGCCCAAATGTGCCAGATATGCATTTGTGTGGACTCTCATTTGATTTAAAATCTGGAATCAGCCCACATTAACAAAAACTGTCATTAGAAACATCATCATATGTCCTATATGTATATGATATTATTACCACAACTTAGGAGTGGTCTTGGTAAAGCAATGTCTCAGCTAATTATTGCTATCAATTTTTCTTTGAAAAATGTATAAATTTCAGCAGTTGTTCCCAATTTTTTATTGGTGAATAGCAAAAATCATTCCATAGAGTATATACTACAGGATATATTCTGCAGCTAATGTATATAGGAGGACACAAGTAAGTTACATTTTTCAAAGCCAGGTTTTTCTTACTGAAGTTTATGTGTGTATGTGTTTTGTTGCTATTATTGTATGTTTGTCTTCTGTTAATTTTTAGTAGCTGAGATAGTTTTAACCACTTTAAAATATTTCCAGGTTAAAAAATTTAATGCTATGCTTTATGACATGGAGTTTTGATCACCTATTAGTTTCAGTGTTAAAGAGGACCTAAAATAAATGTCTGAAAAGAATCTTGGCTCAGCCTACAGGCACCCATACTTCCAACAATAATAGCTATATTTTACTGAGCTCTCTACAAAGTACTTTAGACATCTTTTCTCATTTAACCCTCACATCAGTCCTATGAGGCAGACACAACTATTACCCCTCAGTTTCTGGCTGGAGCATGTGCCATTGTTGGTCAGATCAGCTCAAATTTGAGGATGTCAATCCTATCCATTTAGCTGATTGCTGAAGTGTCAGAGAGGAGCTTCATCCAGGTGTTTGTCAAGGGTCCAGAACTTCAATCATTGTAGCTCAGTCCCTACCAGAAACTGAGAAGCAGTAGCTATGGAGGATAACCAAAAGGGAGTGTATTCCATTCAGTCCCTTGTCATTGCCAAATATTTTCTATTATGTAACCCTATCATTTAAACATGTTGCAGCCTCTTCCTCCCTGCCCCATGGCCTTACGGCTCAAAGTGTGGTCTAAAAACAAGCACCAGCAGGATACCTCAGGAAAGCTACTTAAAAATGCAGAATATCAGGCCTGGCCCTAGAACTACTGAATAAGACACTGCACTTTAACAAGTTCCCAGCTTGGTATGTGCACACATTAAAACTTGAGGAGTTTAAGATGGTGGCATAGGCAGATATAGCTCATCTCTTCTCACAATCGGACCAAAATTACAACTAAACTATAGAACAACCATGACTCAGAACTATCAGAAATCAAGTTGAATGGAGGTCTGACACTAAGGAATTAAAGAAATCACATCCCTCCAGATTGGTATGAGTGGGTGGAAATTTGAAACAGGCAGGTCCCACACCCCTGGATAAAAATTTGGGAGGGATATCTTGGTGGTGAGGAGTCCCAGCCCCACACCAGGCACCATAGCCCAGGGTTCCAGTGCCAGGAAGATAAGTCCCTACAGATTTTGGCTGCATAAACTAGTGGGTATTGAGTCAGTGGAAGAAATGGCTAGATCCCCAAGCAGTTCCTCTTAAAGAACCCACACACAGACTCACCTACTCTGACTGACTCCCTCTTAGCTCCAGCAATGGGGAGGCAGCTTGAAAGTAACGAGTAGCATACTGAGAGAAACTGAAGTATCTGGCATTGAAGCAAGCAGAGGCCATTGTCCCTTTTCTGAACTCTTCCCCCAACAGAGCCACAGAGCCAGCAACTTGGTGCCATATCTGAGACTTCACAAAGCTGACTAACACTATTTGACCCTCCTTGGAAATCCCCAAAGACTCTGCTCCACATAACTTAGAGCCCAGCCAAACTGCTTTTCTATATGAATTGTTGTTCTTGGCTCATGCTACACAACTTCCTAAATTCTATCAAACAAACAACTGCTGGCTTCAGTGAGCCCCAGGCCCAGTACTAGCAGTGGAAAGCCTAGATTCGCAGTTTGGCATCACCTGGGAATCTCCAAACCCAGCAAAAGAAGCAGCCATCTCAGATGACTTTATAGATCAGGCAGGGTGGCCCTGAGCAAAATTCAAGTAGGGGCTGACCTTGGTCTGCACCACCAGGGAAAACTCAGAGCCAGAGAACCCAGTGGACAGCCACAGATCACGTCAGAGCACCACCACCCTGCCCCTGCACAGCTAATCCTTCACAGAGGGTGGAGGTTGGAGGTAAGTTGTCACAGGCAATCCTTGCACCTGACTGGCCTTGGTAACTCTATCTCATTGATCTGCCAACAGCAACTAAGAGGAGGGGGCATTTAGCCCACATGAATGGTAAACCTCAAGTACCCAGCTTGGAGAGGCTGTGCCATTGAATCCTAGTGGATACCCGCTACATTAGGCTATGCTACCAAGACACGGAGTTAAAGCAGCTCTACCTAATACACAGAAACAAACACAGGGAATCTACCAAAGTGAGGAGACAAAGTAACATGGCCCAAATAAAAGAATAGATCAAAACTCTAGGAAAAGAGCTAAATGGAATGGAGATGAGCAACCTATCAGATGCAGAATTTAAAACACTGGCTATAAGGATGTTCAAGGACTCAGTGAGGACCTCAGCAACATAAAAAATATCCAGTCAAAAAAAGAAGGATACACTAACTAAAATAAGGAACTATTTACGGGGAAACAACAGTAGAGTTGATGAAGCTGAGAATCACATCAATAATTTGGACTGTAAGGAAGAAAAAAGCAACCAGTCAAAACAACAAGAAGAAAAAAGAATGCAAAAATGAGGATAGTATAAGCAGCCTCTGGGACAACTTCAAGAGGTCCAACATTTGCATCATAAAGGTGACAAAAGGAGAAGAGAAAGAGCAAGAAATTGGAAATCTATCTGAAAAAATAATGAAAAAAACGTTTCTAATTTTGTGAAGGAAATAGACATGCAAGTCCAGGAAGCACAGACAGTCCAAAACAAGAGAGATGCTAAAAGGCCCACTCCAAGACACATCATAATTAAAGTACTAAAGGTTAATGAAAGAGATTTTTCTTCTGATTATTTCTTATTTTTATCTTTATTTTTGCCTTTTTAAAAAATATTTTATTTATTTATAGAGAGAGGGGAAAGGAGAGAGGCAGAGAGGGAGAGAGACATCAATGTATGGTTGCCTTTCATCTGCCTCTGGCTGGAGACCTGGCTTGCAACCTCATTATGTGCCCTGGCTGGGGAAACAAACCAGTGACCCCTGGGTTCCCAGGCAAGCACATTATCCACTGAGCCACCAACCAGGGCTTTTGCCTTTTTAATTGTTCTTTTACAGTTGTCCCAATTTTTCCCAGTTGTTCTTCCCTGCCCTGCCAACACACCTCCCAGTCTCACAGCCAATCTCCACTCTGTTGTCTACATGTCATTTATACATGCTCCTTGACTAGAGCCTTCCCCTTCTTTCCTCCCTTCTCCCCTTCCTGCATTACCTCTGGTTGCTGTAAATCTGTTCCTTATTTCCATGGCTCTGGTTTTATTTTGCTGGTTTGTTTTATTCATTAGGTTCCTGTTATAGATTAGATCATATGGTATTTGTCTTTTGCTGCCTGGGTTACTTCACTTAGCATAATACTCTCCAGTTCCATCCATGCTGTCATGAAATGTAGGAGTTCCTTCTTTGTTCTTGCTGTGTTGTATTTCATTGTGTATATGTACCAGATGTGTTTATTTCTGGGCTTTCTATTCTGTTCCATTGATCTATGTATCTGTTCTTATGCCAGTACCAAACTGTATTAATTACAGTGGCCTTGTAATATAGCTTGATATCAGGTATTGTGATCCCTCCTATTTTGTTCTTCTTCCTCAAGATTGCTGAGACTAACAGAACCAAGATGGCAGAGGAGTAAGTGGAATCCACCAGTCTCGTCCCAAAACCAATTTGAAACTACAACTTAATTTGGGAGAAATCATCTTGAATAACCAACAGAGCACCAGCTGGAAAGAAGCCTTATAACCGTGCACAGAACCGAAGAAGCTGCTTCATCACAACATGACTGGTAGGAAGGGCAGAGCTTCAAGAGGGCTGGTGGAGCTCCCATAGGCAGCAGCTGAAGGGACAGAGAAACATCTCAGCAGCCAGAGGTTCCACCTGAGAAGGGTGGATTCTAAACCCCCAGCTGGCCTTCCCAGCCTATAGCAACACAACTGAGAATAAAACAGCATCCAGCTGTGAAAAATGAGAAGCCATGGGGCTTGCTAGCCTGAGATGGCTAGAGACAGAAAATTATTAATGTGATTATGCATGAAAATACATTGGCACCCACTTAGCCTGGGCTCCAGCATAGGAAGGGCAGAGTGGACTAGAGACAAGTCAGGAGAGTTTGAGGCTATGACTTTGAGGAGAGAAACGAGGGAGCAGCTGACTGGGTCCCAGTGCATACTCACACCTCACATCACAGGCAGACTATTTGACTCCAAGTGGCATCAGCCTGAGGAGACATCAGAGCCCTGCCAATAGGAATCAATCAGCCCTGCCCAGTGGTGCCGGAGCCTGGCAGCTGATCAAGGATTGATTGGATTAAAAACTGAATTAATCTGCCCCACCCAGTGGTGACTAACCCTGACCACTGATCACAGATTGATTGGATCACAGCTGCATTAATCTATTCCACCCAGATCAATGAACAAAACTAGCTCAAAATAAACTACAAAGAATGCCAGGGGAATTACATTGAACTCCAGGAAAGCTATAATAAACTTATTGAGAACAATATCAGCATTAAAAAGTACATAGCAACTATCAATAAGAGCCAGGAGGAAATGAAGAATACAATTTCTGAATTGAATAATACAGTAGAAGGGATCAAAAGCAGGCTAGGTCAAGCAGAGAATTGGATCAGCAAACTGGAGGACAACATAGAAAAAAATTCCCAGACACTGCAACAAAATGAAAAAATACTGAAAAAGAATGAAGAGATTTTAAGAGAGCTGCAGGATGATATGAAACACAATAATATACATATCATAGGGATACCAGAAGTATAAGAAAAGGAGCAAGGGATAGAAACCCTGTTTGAAAAAGTAATGATAAGAAACTTCCCTAACTTGAGAGAAAAAGTCATGCAAGTGCAGGACACAGAGGGTCTCAAGGGAGATGAACCCAAAGAGGCCCACTCCAAGACACATCATAATTAAAATGGCAAATTTCAAAGACAAAGAAAGAATCCTAAAAGCAGCAAGAGAGAGGCAGCTAATAACATACAAGGGGGGCTCCCATAAGGTTATCAGCTGATTTCTCAACAGAAACACTACAAGCCAGAAGGGAATGGCAACAAATATTCCAAGCAATGAAGAACAAAGGCATACAACAAAGACCCAGTAAGGCTCCCATTCAAAATGGAAGGTGAAATAAGAAGTTTCCCAGACAAAAGAAGGCTAAAAGACTACATCTCTACCAAACCAGCATTGCTCAAGATGCTAAAGAATCTCCTTTAACAAAATGAAGAAACAGAGAGACAGAGAGAAACATAGGAACAAAGGGGGAAAATGTCAATGAATAAGTACCTATCAATAATAGCCTTAGCTCTGGCTGGTGGCACAGTGGATAAGGCACCAGCCTGTGAACCCAAAGGTCACTGGTTTGATTCCCAGCCAGGGCACATAACCAGGTTACAAGTCAGGCCTCAAGCCAGGTCCGTAACTGGAGGCAGGTGGAAGGCAATTGCACATTGATGTTTCTCTCCCTCTCTGCCTCTCTCCCTTCCCCTCTCTGAAAATAATAAATAAAATATTAAAACAAATAATAATATTAAATGTAAATGAATTAAATGCACCAATCAAAAGACATAGGGCAGCTGAGTGGATAAGAAAACATGACCCACATATGTGTTGTCTACAAGAGACCCACCTCAGAACAAAAGAGCTACACAGACTGAAAGTAAAGGAATGGAAAAAATATATTTCAAGCAAATTGACTTAAAAAAGTGGGGGTAACAATACTTATATCAGACAAAATAAATTTTACAGTGAAGACCATGAAAAGACACAAAGAAGGACATTTCTTAATAGTTAAGGGAACAATCCATCAAGAAGATATAACCCTTATAAACATATATATACCCAACATAGGAGCACCCAAATATATATGGAAAATCTTGGAGGACTTCAAGAAGGATGTACACAGCAATGCACTAATAGTAGGGGATTTTAATACACCATTACCAACAATGGACAGATTTTCCAAGCAAAAACAAAAACAAAAACAAAAAAACCCCAAGGATATTGTGGCACTAAACAACATTCTAGATGAAATGGACTTAATTGATATATATAGAACTTTTCACTCTAAAGAAGCAAAATGGACATTCTTTTCAAATGTACATGAAACATTCTCAAAGATAAACCACATGATAGGACACAAAACAAGTCTCTACAAATTCAAGAAAATAGAAATCATACCAGACATCTCAGATCACAATGGCTTGAAACTAGAAACCAACCTCAAGGGAAAAAGCCAAAAATATTCAAATTCATGGAGACTGAATAATATGCTATTAAATAATGAATGGGTTAACAATGAGATCAAGGAAGAAATAAAAATGCTTCTGGAAACAAATAAAAATGAGCACAGAACAGCCCAAAACCTATGGGACACAGTGAAGGCAGTCCTAAGAAGAAAGTTCATATCAATACAGGCCTACCTCAAAAGGGTAGAAGAGTCTCAAATAAACAACCTAAGCAGAGCTCAAAACACTGGTGATGACGATGTCCACAAAAATTATTGAGTATGGCAAATTCATAAGGCAAGAGGTGAAGGCTACACTAAGTAAAATGAAGAAAAATTCACACAAAACCAGGCACATTAAAAAAAAAAAAGGGGGGGGGAGCACAATGACAGTGACTAGGGGGGAGGGGGAGAGAGGAGAAAGTAGGGGAAGGGTTTAGTCGAGGGGCTAATGTGAAAGACCCATGGACATGGACAAGGAGGTGAGGATTGACTGTGGGAGAGGGAGCAGGGAGTGTGGGGCAAGGGAGAGCAATGGGGGGAAAATGAAGCAATTGTAATACAACAATAATAAATAAAAAAATTTCAAAATCTCTTCCAGGGTATTATAGAAATTAGCTTTATTACTGTAAAAGAATTGTTCTATTTTTTCAGAGGCAGTAAAAAGAAACATATTTTGTTTTTATATGGGCCATTGCCATTCATTATTTTCTAAAAAATTAGTCTCCCTAATTCTTAATTTTAATTTTTCTCTTTAAAAATGATATCAAATTCATATAAAAGACTTCAAAACAGCCAGTACAAATTGGTCACCGAACTAAAGGAAAGCATAAAGGAAGTCATGATGACAAGATTCTCTCAAATAAAGAATAACAATAAGGATATGAAAATTATTTTTAAAATACCAAATGGAAATTGTGGGACTGAAAAGTATATGTGAAATCTGATATCTGGGCACTCTCACAGTTTCTATTGTTTGTGCTTTGTCTTTTTTCTGGTTTCTTTGTATACTTTGTAAATATTTTCGGAAACTGGATTTTAGATAATATAGTTAGCCTCCTTCAAACAAAGTGTTCTAGAAATAAAACAATAAAATGTATATCATGCAGGGAGATAATAACAGTCAAGCTCTAGTATGTTATAAAAAATTTTTTTCATTAGAAAAATGAGCCTTGAAAGTCTAAAGAATAACACTATAGATCAGAAAGTTCATTTGGCTGAGATATAGCTAATAACAAAAGCTTACAACAACTACATAATTAAACAGCATTTTTCACAATTGCCAATAACTATTTTTCTTACTGTATCTTTATATATAAAAAAGAGAATGTGGGACTGACAAACAGGTTTTTCAATACTTTTTGTCAGGTAATTTTTTCCTTGCTCTGTTTTATCAGGACACTTAGATTTTAGTTGTTTGGGTAATTTTAAATTAGGCTTAAAGCCTTGGAATGCTAATAAAAATCAACAGCTCTGACTTCAACAACTATTTCAATGGCTTGTTTATTTGATAAGGCAAAGGCCATGGTGGAGAGACACCTTTTCAGTGGTTCTTGGGGTTACTTCCTTGGGAGAAATAATAAAAGCATCACTGATTTTAAAGGAATTTCTCAGGTTAAGAGCTGCTTGCTTTTTCCTCTACCACTATCTGAAGCCTAAACCCTGCTTTGCTCAGAACCTTGCTTTTCCTGCTTTTCCCTCTCTGGTTTCATTTTTTCCTCATCTCCTATGTCTTATGCATCTCCCAAACCATGTAAGATGAATAAATTTTGGGAATGTATTATACAGCATGGTGACAAAGGTAAACAATACTATGTTGTACATGTGAAAGTTGCTAAAAAGGTATAGCTTTAATGCCCTCATCATAACAACAACAACAAAATAGTAATTATTTGAGGTGAAGGATGTGTTAACCTTATTGTAGTAATTATTTTTGTAATATGCAGGGTGCATGTGATCAATTGGCAATGACTTTGCATCTTCTTCTTTCAAATGCTTCTTATAAATTTTGAAAAACTATGTTTCTAAGGTTATGATTTAACATCATTGTTTCAAATATAAAGTATTAAATTCTGAGATCAATGATCATGTCAAAGGAATACAATGTTAGAGCAACCAGAAGTTCTGGACTGCATGCAAGGCGAACTGCTAAGGAAATTGCAAACTTCAATATTATCCCTTTACATACAGTTTACAATGTGAAGAAGGTGTATGATGCTGATCCTGATGTCACCACACCAACAAGGAAAACGCATAAGGTACACAAGGATCACACAAGTCCAGATACTGTACATAGAGTCCAGGAGATCATCAATGAAGATCCAGGATATTTACCTTGATGTTTTGAGAGAGGTAGTTGTACTGTGGATGAAGCAAGTCACAGATGGACATCATTTTATCTTCCAACAAGATGGGGCACCAGCACGTAATGCCAAAAGGGGGCAAGAATTTCTCAATGTCAATATTCCTGAATTCTGGTCAGAGGAAATCTGGCTGCTTAGTTCACCAGATGCAAATCCTTTAGATTATTATATATGGAGCATCTGTGAGAGAGAAGTTAATAAACAATCTCATTCTAATAAATAAGCTGTTAAAGCTAAGATTGAAAACATGGTGATGTCCATGGATAAAGAAAACTTAATGAAAGAGTGCTCAAGATTCCAAAATGGAATCAAGTCTATTATTGTAGCAAATGGAGACTTTTTGGAACAATTAAAAAATAATGACTGCCCTGGCTGGTGGCACAGTGGATAAGGCGCCGGCCTATGAACCCAAAGGTCGCTGGTTCGATTCCCCAGTCAGGGCACATAATCAGGTTGCAAACCAGGTCTCCAGCCAAGTCCGTAGCTAGAGGCAGGTGAAAGGCAACCATACATTGATATCTCTCTCCCTCTCTGCCCCTCTCTCTTCCTCTCTCTCTAAAAATAATGAATAAAATCTTTTAAAAAATAATGACTATGTTTATATATTTACATATAAGAATACATTTATTTCAAAATATAACTTTTGTGGTACATTGTCTATTTTACTAAAATTTTGCCAATTAATCATGCATACCCTGTATATGTGTATTAAATAATCATATCCTCCTTACAGAGGGGAGCAAAAAGGGGATAGATGTAATACAACAACAATAAAATAAAATTTTAAAAAACTGGGAGAAAAAAATAAAAATAAATAAATCATATCCTACACCTTAAACTTACACAATGTTACATGTCAATTTTATCTTAAGAATGCTGGAAAAAATATAAAAATAATCCTGGACCCAGACAGTGAAGTGTGTTGAAAATAACACTGGACTGATGCCCTGACTGATATGACTCAGTTGGTTGGACATTGCCCCACAAAGCAAAAGGTCACCAGTTCAACTTCTGGTCAGGGAACATGCCTGAGTTGTGGGTTTGGTCCCTGGACAGGTTGCCTAGATGAGGCAACTGATTGATGTTTCTCTTTCACATTGATTTTTCTCTCCCTCTCTTCCTCCGTCCTTTCCTCTTTCTCTAAAACTAAAGAAATAAAATCTTAAAAAACAAAACAAAACAGAATACCGGACTGAAATGCAGAAGGTGAGAGTTCTAATGTCTGATCTATCAGTGGACAGTGTTATGGACTTCAGGAATTTGCTGAATTTCTCTGTTCCCGAGTTTTATTATCCATAAAAAGATGAGACTAGGTCACATATTCTTAGAGTTGATTCTAAAATTTGACCTAAAGTTTCTCCTATTTTCTTGCTTTCTGCACCTTACTCCTAAACTGGAATCATCTTCCATTTTTTGAAATTCCTCTAAGAAATATGTTTGTTTTAAAGTGGGTCTTTGTACCTGTTCAATACCGCAACTCTTTGCCAACTATATCACAAGACTCTGTACTAAATTCTTTTTAATAATTATTAACCTATGAGCACATTTAAAATTCAATATAGATAATGCAATAATATTCATGAGAAGAGAAAAAGTGTAGTCCAAAAAAAAAAGAAAAAGAAAAAGAAAAAATGTAGTCTGGAATCTATTTTTATCTTAATGTGAAATAAATATGCTAATACTAGATGGTGAGCAGCTGACTGATATCATGAAGAAAGGAATTAAGTTATTTCTCATCTACTCTATGTCAAACACAATGCTAGGCCCTTGAGCATATTATTTCTTGTAATCCTCACAGCAGTCTGTTAAGAAAGACATTATTTTCTCCCTACACAAGCTAAAGAAACTAAAGCTCAGGAATGTTACATAACATGACTATTTAGTGACAGGACTAAAATTTGAATCCAGGAGATTAAAATGTATGTGTTTATAACATTATGAATGTACCAAATGCCACCAAATAATACTTTAAAATGGTTAATGTTGTTATGTAAATTTTGCCTAAAAAGGCAAAACAAAATTTAAAAATTAGAAAAAAAAAGAATGTGTTTACAGTTTGTGTCAATTTAATTAAAATCACAGTATGGTGCACTGGAAAGTACCTATGTACTCAGCTCTCTGACTAGCTAGCTCTGTGACCTTGAACAAGTTATTTCAGCCCTCCAGATTTTCACTTTCCTCTATACACAATAAGGGAAGGATAAACTAGATGGATGATTTCTAGGTTTCCCTTCTGCTTTACAGTTCTCTGGTCTCTGTGTTTAAGTCTATGGCAGAACACTAACTGGTCTTCATTGCCCCCTTGTGGGAATGATGAACTATTACTATCATCGTATTATATGAAGTTTGTCAAAAAAAAGTCCAGCTATTATTAATATAATGAGAATAGTTTGTGTGACATTTACATAACCTGTCAGCCAAGGACAGTGGACTGAAATGCACATGTGTGAACAACTTTGTTGTACTGGTCAGTGGGGGCAGTACATGCCATTGAGTGAGTATGTGTACTGTGAGGCCATCATACTCAAAAGACTGAGCAAGTCAGCAATAAATCTGCATCAAATTTTGTGTTAAATAAAACATTCCTCTAAAGAATCTATTTGGATGAGTCAGAAGGCCACAGCTATGGGCCTTCTGTCATGATGGCAGCTTCATCATGACAATGTGCCTGCTAATTCATCATGTATCAGGCAGTTTTTTGGCAAAACATCAAACCATCCAGGTGATTCAGGTTACTACAGCCCAGATTTGGCACCCTGCAACTTCTGTTTTTTCCCAAAACTAAAAAAACCTTTGAAAGAAAAGAAAATTTAGACCAAAACTAAAAAACCTTTGAAAGAAAAGAAATTTTAGATCATCAATGAGATTCAGGAAAATACAACAGGGCAGCTGATGGTGATAGGGAAAACTGTGAGGTTCCAAGGTGTCTACTTTGAAAGAGCCTGAGGTTACATTATCCTATGTACAATGTTTCTTCTACCTTGTATCTTCTTCAAGAAATGTTTCTAATATTCAAATTATATGGTAGGATACCTACTGTATAGACCCCATACAATGTTGCAGAATAATCCGTTTATTAAAAATAATAAAAAACCCAAATCAAAACAGCCATTTGACATCATGCAGAAAATGAAGCTAGATGAATGAATATTTTGCTTTTTTACCAAAATTTTGTAATTCTGACACAAGCTTAGATTTATAATTCCTCTAAATGAAAATAACTACATAGTCTCAATTGGGGTGACAGATGAAGTAGGCATTTCTTTCTCTCCTGACCTTATTTTCTATTTTACTAGAACATTATCCTTTCAATAATTTGTCAATGCTTAAAAAAAATAGAATGAACAAAGTTAAAAGAGAAGAAAGGGAGAGGAATGATTGCGACACAGTAGAGAGAAGTGCTGATGGTGTTCTTGAGTACCAGAGCAGCTAGAGGACAAGATAGGGAGCATGAGACATCTTCAGGACCCTAAGAATTGGAGCGGTCAGCATCTGGACCCAGGGGAACACAGCCCAGAAGCAGCGGAGACCAGCAGGAGAGTAGGTGAGGCGGTTCCTAAAGGACCAGCCAGTGGGCCGAGGGCGGCTCTGGGCAGTGGCGGATCTGAGACCAGCTCCGGGCTCCCTGGCAACTAGAAGTCTGAGCAGTGAAGTGCGGGCAGCAAGGGCAAAAGGAATAGGGAACACAGAACTGAACTCTTGCAGGGGAGGGACTGTGTGAGAGAATCGCTCTGGCAACAGGAAGAGGAAACTCCTCAAGGGGCTAGGGGCGGAAAAGAGTCCTGCAGGGAGCCGGAGCAGGGGAGTGGGGAAGTACACCAGCCGGGGCGGCGAGAGGGCCAAAAAAGGTGCTTCTGGGCCACCAGGGAAACAGAAGCTTGAAGCCCCTGCGAAG
Organism: Noctilio leporinus; assembly: GCA_004026585.1. Taxonomy (NCBI): domain Eukaryota; kingdom Metazoa; phylum Chordata; class Mammalia; order Chiroptera; family Noctilionidae; genus Noctilio; species Noctilio leporinus. The sequence continues at coordinate 43,530 of PVIW01009850.1, forward strand.
GGGGGAGGCCCAGCCCTGCACAACCACACAGGCCCCCGGGCTCCATGAAAACGCCAAACTGCAAGCCCAGAACTAGTAGTGGGAGCAACTGACCCGCCCATTGCCCAAGACAAAAGCCGCACCACCCACACCTGGGAGGGGCTCGTCACAGGGGCCGCGTAAAGGACACCTCAACGAGCTGGTTGGCTTGGAGGATTGGCGCTCACCCTGGGGAGGCTGGGCAGTATGGGCAGACTCCGGGCACTGTTGACGGACAGGGACTTCCTCCTCCAGGAACTGCGGGGGTGGGGCCAGTTGTCACAGGGACCAGCTGTGGGCTGCCCTGCAGGGGTGCTGGGTGCTCCTCACCCGCAGGAACCTCCGCCATGAGTGGGAGGGGGCACCCTGCAGGCTCCAGAATACCTGCAGCCCTAAAACCCAGCAAGGCTGAAGAAGGCCCAGCCTACATGGGGGTGGACACTAAGAATCAGCCCTGACTGTGACAATCAGAGGCCCTGCCACATGCCAAGAACAGTTAGACTATAGACTGCAAAGTCCTGACCAAGAAAAAGAGGCAGCCTCAGGAAAGGGATTGCTACTAATGTCAAGCACCTGAGTTATACCAAGAGCTATATGAACAATTAATCCCCAACATATCCTTTTCAAAAGTTGCTTCTCACATATTCTTAATCCCCCCCATACCTCAATCCACGTAAATACCAAAGACCCTCCCCCTACTCTTGAATTAAAGTCTACTCACTCTGTGGCTAAAACGCACTCCCAGTCCTCAATCTAAGTATTCCTCCCTTCACCAGCCACCGAAACCCTTTCTTCATTCCTTTCTTACTTCCTCTTTTTTTTCCCTCCTTTCTATTCTTTTCTTTTCTTTTTTTTTCCTTTTCTTCCTGGTAAAGCTCACAGGTCCTGGCTCCACCTGGACCAATCAGAGATCATAAAGGGTGAACAGACACCTAAACCCTTTCTTTATTAATATTGATTTCTCTTTGTCTTATGACTTTCTCCCTTTCTTTCTTTCTTTCTTTCTTTATTTTTTCTCTCCTAAAAGTCCTCAGGTCCAGGCTCCATCTGGACCAGTCAGGGATTATTAAGGGTGAATAGCCATCTAAACCCTTTCTTATTATTATTATTGTTTTTATTTCTTTTTTCCTTTGGTTTTTGTTTTGTTTTGTTTTGTTTTTGTTTTTTCTGCTAAAAGCCCACAGGTCCAGAATACAACCAGACAGCCCAAATAAAGGACACACCAAAAACAGCAAGAGGAGAAAATCTGGGAGACGGTAACACTGAACTCCACAAATCTCCTATCACAGAAGGGTACTCAATGAAGGCAAGGAAGCAAAGCAGGTTAACCCAAGGAAAGAACATAAATAAATAAATAGCAAGCAAGAACAGACACTCAAAATGGGGAAAAAAAGAATCAGTCCATCACCAAAAGGAAAGGAAGAATCCCCAGAAAGAACACAAAATGAAACAGAGGCACCTGGAATATCAGGTAAGGAATTCAAAAGAATGATGCTAGAGAAGCTCAGTGAGCTCAGCCACATCAAAGAAAACTGTAAACAACTCCAGGATAACTACAAAGAACTCCAGGGAAGTTACAAGGAACTTACTGAGAACTACAACAGCATGAAAAAGGACATAGAAACTATCAATAAGTGCCAGGAGGAAATGAAGAATGCAATTTCTGAATTGAAGAATCCAGTAGAAGGAATCAACAGTAGGCAAGAGGAAGCAGAGGACTGGATCAGCGAGTTGGAGAATAATGTAGACAAATACTCCAAGACAGTACAAGAGAATAAAAAAAGGCTGAACAAGACTGAAGAGGGGTTAAGAGAGCTGCAGGACAACATGAAAGGTAACAACATCCGTATCATAGGGATACCAGAAGGAGAAGAGAAACAAGGAATGGAAAACCTGCTCAAAAAAGTCATGATAGAAAATTTCCCTAACATGATGAGTGAAAACATGAATCCAGTTCAGGAAGCACAGCGGGTCCCAAAGAAGATCAACCCAAACAGACCAACACCAAGGCACATTTTTATTAAAATGGCTAATCTCAAAGACAAAGAGAGAATCCTAAAAGCATCAAGAGAGAAATGACAAATAACATACAAAAGGGCTCCAATAAGGCTATCAAATGATTATTCAACAGAAACAATTCAAGCCAGAAGGGAATGGCAAAAAGTATTTCAAGTCATGGTAAACAAAGGCCTGCAACCAAGAATACTCTACCCAGCAAGGCTCTCATTCAAGATAGAAGGAGAAATAAGGAGCTTCCCAGGCAAAAAAGACTAAAAGAATACATCTCTACCAAACCAGCATTGCAAGAAATGCTAAAGGGTCTGCTATAAAAACAAGAAAACAAATAAAATGAAGAAACAGAGAAAGCCAAAGAGGAATACAGATACAAAGGGAGAAAATGGCAATGAATAAGTATCAATCAATAATAACCTTAAATGTAAATGGATTAAATGCACCAATCAAAAGACATGGGGTAGCTGAATGGATAAGACAACATGACCCACATATATGCTGCCTTCAAGAGACCCACCTCAGAACAAAAGATCAACACAGATTGAGAGTGAAAGGATGGAAAAATATATATCAAGCAAATGGACATGAAAAAAAAGCTGGAGTAGCAATACTGATTTCAGACAAAATAGATTTTACAATGAAGGCCATAAAAAGGGACAAAGGAGGACATTTCATAATACTTAAAGGAACAATCCATCAAGAAGAAATAACTCTGATAAACATATATGCACCCAACATAGGAGCTCCGAAATATATAAGGAAAATCTTGGAAGACTTTAAGAAAGACATAGACAGCAACACACTAATAGTAGGGGATTTTAATGCCCCACTATCAACAATGGACAGATCTTCCAAACAAAAAATCCCCAGAGATGTGGCATTGAACAACACTCTAGAGGAAACTAACCTAACTGATGTATACAGAGTCTTTTACCCCAAAGAAGCAAAATACAAATTCTTTTCAAATGCACATGGATCATTCTCCAAGATAGACCACATGGTATGTCACAAGACAAGCCTCCACAAATACAGGAAAATTAAAATCATACGAAATATCTTCTCAGAACACAATGGCTTGAGACTAGAAACCAAACTCAAGGGAAAAAAACAAAAATTCTCGAACTCATGGAGACTGAATAACATGCTTTTAAACAATGAATGGGTTAACAATGAGATCAAAGATGAAATCAAAAAAGTTTCTGGAAACAAATGGCAATGAACACAAAACAGCCCAAAATCTATAGGATACAGCAACGGCAGTTCTCAGGGGGAAATTTATAGCAATACAGGCCTTCCAAAACAGGTTACAAGAAGTTTATAAAACGACCTAACCACAAAGCTGCAAGAACTAGAGGAGCAACAACAAACAAAGCCCAGAGCAAGTAGAAGGAAGGAAATCATTAAGATCAGTGCAGAACTAAATAACTCAGAGATTCAAACTACAATTCGAAGAATCAACAGGTCCAGGAGCTGGTTCTTTGAAAAAATAAACAAAATTGACAAGCCCTTATCCAGACTCATCAAGAAAATGAGAGAGAGGACTCAAATACACAGAATCAGAACTGAAAGAGGGGAAATCACAACTGATACCTCAGAAATACAAAAGATTGTAAGAAATTACTACAAACAACTCTATGACAAAAAATATAACAACCTGGATGAAATGGACACATTTCTGGAAAGGTATAATCTACCAAAACTGAACCCAGAAGAAGCAGAAAGCCTGAATAGGCCAATAACAACTAGTGAAATTAAAGAAATAATCCAAAATCTCCCAAAGCACAAAAGCCCTGGACCAGATGGCTACACAGGTGAATTTTACCAAACATTTAAAGAAGAGCTATCCTCCTCAAACTATACCAAAAACTTCAGGAAGAGGGAACACTCCCAAACTCTTTCCGTTCAGCCAATATTAATCTAATCCCAAACCCAGGGCAAGACACAACTAAGAAAGAAATCTACAGGCCCATATCTCTGATGAACATAGATGCTAAAATTCTCAACAAAATATTGGCCAATCGGATTCAGCAGTATATTACAAAGATCATACACCATGATCAAGTGGGCTTCATCCTAGGGATGCAAGGATGTTACAACATTCATAAATCAATAAATATAATACACCACATCAACAAATTGAAAGATAAAAACCATATGATCATATCAATAGATGCTGAAATAGAATTTGATAAAATGCAGCAACCGTTTATGATAAAAACCCTCAGCAAAATGGGAATAGAGGACTTAATGGACAAAAACTGCAAGCTTTCCCCCTAAGATCAGGAACAAGACAAGGCTATCCATTTTCTCCACTTCTATTCAACATTGTCTTGGAAGTTCTAGCTATAGCCATTAGAGAAGAAGAAGGAATCAAAGGTATCCAAATTGGAAAAGAGGAAGTCAAACTGTCATTATTTGCAGATGATATGATAGTGTACATACAAAACCCAACGGACTCCACCCAAAACTTAACCTAATAAGCAAATTTAGCAACATAGCTGGGTATAAAGACAATATCCAGAAATCAAAAGCATTTTTGTATACCAATAATGAAACAACAGAAATAGAAGCGAAAACACAAATCCCATTTACCATAGCAACAACAAAAATAAAGTACCTAGGGATAAATTTAACTAAGGATGTAAAAGACCTGTACTCAGAAAACTACAGAACAATGAAGAAAGAAATCAAGGAAGGCACAAATAAATGGAAGCATATACCATGTTCATGGATGGGAAGAATTAACATAATTAAAATGTCCATACTACTGAAAGCAACCTACAGATTCAATGTAATCCCAATTAAAATACCAATGACAGACTTCACAGAAATAGAAAAAATACTTCAAAAATTTATATGGAGCCAAAAACACCCACAAATAGCCACTGCAATCTTGAGAAAGAAGAACAAGGTAGGAGGAATCACAATACCTGACCTCAAACAATACTACAAGGCTACTGTCATCAAAACAGCATGGTACTGGCATAAGAATAGACATATAGATCAATGGAACAGAATAGAGAGCCCAGAAATTAACCCAGGACTCTATGGTCAACTCATATTTGACAAAGGGGGAAGGAACATCCAATGGAGTAAAAACAGTCTCTTCAACAAATGGTGTTGGGAGAACT
>PVIW01009851.1:0-48687 GCA_004026585.1 Noctilio leporinus
AACCAAGTATATGAATACAAGGAATAGGCCTTCAGTGGTCAGGGGGAACGGGGTTGGGGGGAGGGGGGAGGCAGAGGCAAGAAAGGGGAGCAGCTTAGACAAGAACCTAGTATAAAGGAGCCATGGACATGGACAACAGGTGGGATTGACTTTGGGGGGAATGGGTGGGTGGGGAGGGGGACAGAGGGGAGCAAAAAGGGGATGGATGTAATATAACAACAATAAAATTTTAAAAAAACATTTAAAATAGTAAATACACAAATTAGTAACACAGTCTTTATTATCATTTTCAAGTGTCAAGTACAGCACATAATTGTACTGCTCCACCTTTTTTTTTTTTTTTAAGATTTTATTTACTATTTTCAGAGAGAGGGGAAGGGAGAGAGGCAGAGAGGGAGAGAGATATCAATGTATGGCTGCCTTTCACCTGCCTCCAGCTAAGGACCTGGCTTGCAACCTGGTTTTGTGCCCTGGCTGGGAATCGAACCAGTGCCCCACTTTTATGACTGACATGTAGCAGGGTTGCTTATGGCAGCATCATAAATGTGTGAGTAATGTATTCGTGCAACAATGTGATGGCGGCTGCCATGTCACTGGGTGATAGAAATGTTCAGCCCCATGAAAGTCTTAGGGGGCCAGTGTCATACATGCAGTCTATCATTGACCTAATCACTGTGATGCAGCTAAGACAAAATATGAGGGCATTCGTCAGGTACTCACTGATTCTCAAGCTTAGTCGGCAACTGAGAGCCACAGAAGCAAGCTGTGCTAACTCTCCTCATTTTACACTTTAGAAAACGATCTCAAAGAGGTTAAATGACTCCTTCACTGCTATCAAATTGGTGCCAGAGCCTGAACAGGAGCTCATCTCCTGACTCCAGGTCTAGGAAACCTCACTGCCTTGGATTTGCCCACACACCTCCTTTGACAGCCTGTGGTATCAGCTACTCACACGTTCAGGGTGATGGAAATGAGGACCACATCCCCAACATGAAAGAGGAAGAGCATCTGAAGCCTGGGCACATTCATGTTCTGTTCTATGACAAACAGAAACTCTCTGAGGCCTCAGCATGTTCATTCCATGATGAACAGAAGCTCTTCTGAAAACCATGTCATTTCTGTGTGCTCTGGGGCATCTATGCCTCCACATCATTCCTACACCAGAAAGCCAGGAACTGGGTAATACCACCCTCCACACTTTACAAAGGGGAAGAGCTTGGGAGGAGATCAAAACTAGAAACCCTGGTTTGATGCTTCATTCGTCAAATAAAGACTCCCTGACTGAGAAGGGGTTCCAACCACAATGACACTTAGTGAGCTCCGGGGCTGAATAGGGCCAATCGGGGTCTCCTGGGCTGCTCCTTGACCTTCAGACTACTACAGTATTCCAGAAAACAAAAACTTATCTTTCAGGTGCCTTGGTGATCTGATTCAGTCAACAAGCTTATTCTTGAGAAATTCCTCCACTGACCACAGCCTCCCTACTAAGTGAGATTCGGGAGGAAAACACACCTCTGCCCTCAGGCCACTTGGTCAGTCCCCACTCAGAGCCTTTGTCTCATGTGCAAATCACAAAACTGGGAATGTTTCAGATTTTTCTCCCCAGCAACCATCCTTAGTTTGGCTCAAATAAATTCTTCTAAAAATTTTTTAAAAAGAAATGAAGCATAAACTAATGCTCCCCTCACCAATATCTTGGGAGAGCACATAAGAATGTTTCTTAGAAGCTCTTTGCAACCTGCAAAATGTGATTTAAAAAAAAAAAAAGAGGGGGTTACAAGTCTTTTACTCAGACCCTTGAGGGCTGAAAGCAGAGAGCATGGTAGCTCCACCATGAATTCCTTAGAAAGTAAAAAGAAAATGAGAGAGAGAGAGGGAGAGAGAGAGAGAAAAGGTAAGAAAAAGGTTGGAGTCACACAGGTACCCTACAGAGCTCCTATTCAAACATTCGGGGACTTCATATCTATTTTGAAAAGCTTTACTATAATAAAAAGGAAGAAAAATGTAGAAAGTAATTTCTTAACCACTAAACCCACCCCCCCCCAAAAAAATGCACATCCAAACTAACTCGATTTTTAAAATCCATGCATCGACCTTCATCCCTGAATCCTCAAGCCAGAAAGAAGAATTTCTGGCTCTCAATTTAATTCCACTGAGCAAGCAAGAGCTAGAGGTGAAGACGCAGTGCCAATTAGAGACATCAGATGGCAGCATCCATCCAGAGAGAGGCACAATCTTTTTCTGGACCAAGGAAAAAAACATAAAACCCAGAAACCCAAAACGGTGGCCACCCCCACTTTCCACAGCAGGAAGTTTGAGGTTTCTACCTCTGAAAACGAAGAAAAAGTAGTATTTCCAAAATTCCTGGGCTTCCAAGCTCCAGACAGGGCCTGAAATATTCAGCTAACAGACTCTGTCGATATTTTTATAAGCCTTTTTTTTTTTCCCCTTGGTTTGTGAACATGCACCTTCCAAGGCCCTGCTAGATTTGCAGAGTTGGTGAACCTGCCCACTTCTGATTTGTTCCTTTATATGTTTGGTCTCTTCTCTGGCCTTTCTCCAAACTCCACACTAAAATGTTTTATTTTATCCATGTATAGTATGCCCAAATCTTAATTTTTAAAAGCAGAAGAGAAAGAAGGAAGAGAAACTGCCTTTGTTAAGTGCCTACTAGGCACTACTTTCACAAGTTGTGTCTAATTTAATCCTCAGAACAACCTGAGAAAACATATGGTCTTGTTATGATGAGGAAACTGAGCCAGGTTGCTGAGGCTACACAACCAGGAACCAGCAGCTTCTGTCTATCTGGTGTCAGAGGTCCTAATCCTGCCATTATTCCCGGAGGTGAGATCTCTCGAAATAAAACATCCCATTAAAATGCTTTTTATTTACATGGTACTTTTTTCCTTTGTCAGTGGCCCTTGATAGAAAACAAAAAAACAAAACAAAACAAAAAAAAACCCAGCTCTGATCCTGCAAGTCTCTACTTCCATTCCCTTGCACAATTTCTGTCCTTGAAGGTCTCCTCTCCATTGGCATCTTAGCCTCTTTCCTACAAAATCGAGGCCAATGCTTTAGTCTGCCCTTGTTAGACAGTTCAAGCCACTTTCATCATTTAGTGGTTTCAGGACACCTTTATGCACACCCTGCCTTCTGACAGGGACCAGAGAGGGAATGCCATCAGTCTCAAAAGTTACAAGATTTTAGCCAAGTTTCTGCGAACGACTGTTAGAATGGAAGTGAAAAGTATGAATCTAGACTAAATGTAGGTGGGGCAGCACCACCAGGTGGGATTCGATGCCGCTCCTGTATTTACTAGCACACTCATTGTGATGTTAGAGACATGGCTCTACAGGTAACAGAGTGCTTCCGAGACTCAGAAGTGGATTACAGCAGCTGGAGGCCGGCCATGCAGGCGGTGGAGGTGCCAGGTTCACTCCGGGCTGTAAGAGTGACTTTTCCAGCTAGCCTGTTACTTTTTACACCTGGGATTAAGAGTTCCACTCCGGCATCAGTCTAACTGGAGCCTCCTTCAAACCCCTCTTCCCTGATCTCTAACTTCTACTCACTCCCCTGTTGGTTTCTTGGGAGTGATCAAAGGTCCATATAAACCAGCAATCCCCTAATTTGCCATATGGTTCTGATACAGCCAAGAGAAATCAAGAAACATCTTTTTCAGGGTAACAATAACAATGTTTCGACAGGCAGCCAAATCCCCCTTTATGAAGTTACATTTTTGACTCTCGGAATTTCTTAATTGAAACAAACTTGTGCTAAAAAAGGACCCCTGCTGTTAGGACCTGGCTGATGTCTAGTTTTAGGGGTATCCTGAGCCCTCTGGTGCTTCTTACCCTTTCCAATGTCACCAATAGAAGGGGTTGGCTACCCCAGAATATGTATTTTGGTCAATGTCCAGAAGGGGTTAGCCCCTTTCTAGGCTCAGCAAATATATTCTGATGTGCTAATAGCCCTTAATAGGGACATCTGCCATCAGTTAAATAACTGGAACAGACAGAAGAGGAAAACAAACCCTCTCTGTGGTTCTGAGTTACAAATTGCTATTTGACATGTGACTGTTGCCGGACAACCGCATGTCTCGGCACACGTACGTGTGTGCACACGCGCTCATGTACAATGGCTGGTCTCTCCTGCCACCCAGGGACACTGCCGCAAGCATGACATCACCTAGTGGCACTTCTAGGACGCGGGTCATAAGTCAAAATGATTCATTACACAACTAATAGTTTGGGTGGGCTTGGCTTGTCTTGTTTTTGTTAAGGAGAGTTAAGTTTGGAGTAAGACTCCTGTTTGCTAAATCTTCGGTGCCTGCTACAAACTCTCTCTAATGAACAATTTCTGGATCAAGGGGAGGGAGAGCAGCCCTCTGTCAGCAGTTTCAGATTCTCCACTCAACCTCAGCTTTCTATTTCATGATCTCCCCTGAGAAACCACTGCACAGAATGCCAGTTTGAGTTTTCAGTTCTTTGGCAAATGGTCTGCACCTCATCCTTAATTTTTCATCAGAAAGTCGTTCATTTCTTTTTCTTTTATACCTGTAGTTTTAACTTAATTTTCTCAGTGTGATATTCTAAGCTACGCAAAGGTTAAAATGTAGCAAATTACACCTCTTCCTTACAACACAACTCAACAGAGAATGGGATTCCCAATTATTTCCTAGCAGCACTGCCCCCAGGGACTACCTCTGTTGAGAGATGCCAAGTGCATGTGCAGAATAGTTACAGCGCAGGTACCACCTGAACTTGGCAGAAACAGGTGCCATACCTGTACATTGCCAACCTAATGCTTCCCGGTGGCTCTCAAGTCTTCCCACCTTTGCCTGCACCCCACCCCCCTCATTCACCTACATTTTCTGGGCTGCCTTGTACAGAGAAAGTAAAAAAATACACACACACACACACACACACACACACACACACACATATAACTGCACTGAGCATATACTGACCTTTTCTTCCAGAGGACTCTCTGCCCAGCCTGGCTTTGGATAGAAATCCCTCCAAGAGTAGCCAAGGGCCTGAGCTAAAACTTTTATATCTCTCAGGTTCTTTAATGAGCTCCCTTACAGCATTTTTTAAATGTGCGGTGTGTAGTTTAGATGTTCACAATAAAGCTTAAGATGCACAGCACTGAGCCTATGAGTCATTGATTCAATATCAACATTTCTAAATCAGTCTTCCAGCAAATGACCATTCAGATTTTCAGAGCATTTAAATCACTGTCTTTCTGTGAAGGCTTTCTTTCTATTTTTTAAATAAGACAGTGTTTTTGTTTTTGTTTTTTAAGATTTTATTATTTTTAGAAAGAGGGGAAGAGAGAGAGGCAGAGAGGGAGAGAGACATCAATGTATGGTTGCTTTTCACCTGCCTCCAGCCACAGACCTGACTGGAGACCTGGCTTGCAACCTAGTTATGTTGCCCTGGCTGGGAATCGAACCTGCGACCTTTGGGTTCACAGGCTGACACCTTATCCACTGTGCTACCAGCCAGGACCTTGTGAAGGCTTTTTTAAAAACTGGATTATGCTGGATCAATGTATAATAATGTAACTGCTCATAAAATTAAAATGATAGACTATCAGGATGGACAGGAACCTTAAGGCCCGCCCATCCCCCACTCAGAGGCTGGAATCCTGGTCATAGCATCCCCCATAAGAGGGCATCCAGCCTTAGTAGATGCAACAGAATAATGGAAGAAAAAGAAAAAAAAAAAAAAAAAACTAAAGGCCCCAGATAGCAGGGCTATTTTCATATTCCGGCAGATGGGCCGTAGAAATAGGTCATCTGATTTGGTTACACCGAATTTTCTCCAGCAGCTAATTAAGTGAGCCGGCCAACAAGTACTCCTGTTGATCTGCCCACCCAGCAGTCATTCCATCAAGTGAAAAAGACAGCTCGGTGGGCGCCGCTGGCAGGGGAGGGAAGCGTTGTTCACAGTCCTACCCAGGAAAAGGCACACTTCCCCTTCCTTCACACCTAGCTCCCCATCTGCTTCAAAACCGCCCCTGCCACTGCCCTTTGTTCCTCTGGTCACGCATACGTGACTCTCTTACAGAAGACAATTCTGAGCACAGTGCTTGGTGCGCAGTCAGGACTCAGCCCTAACTCTTTCTACTAGAACCACTGGTACCGCATCTTCCTTAGACCGCAAGCCCTTTGAGGGGACAGGCCCCACCTTGCTCATCTTGTCAGATTTACAACTTTAAGGAGACGATAGTCTCATGGGTGGGGAGAGCCCCAGATTCAACAATAATGTGTTCTAAGAAATAATACCTGCTGCTTGCCCCAAAGGGAAGACAGGTGTCAAAAGAAAAGGCAGAGTTTTAGTGTTCAAACTCAGAGATAGTTTGCAGTGTTGTCTGGTAAACAGGTTGAGGGTCCTAGATTGGGCAGCAGGCATAAGTACACCAGGCTTACAAACACGTGGCGAGAGGCAGAGACATTGTGCAGCACTGCTCCGCACATGCATGGGGGAGGGGGAGCACATGTGCCCCTATGTACGTGTGGGTACGTGCGGGTACTGCGGTTAAACCTGATTTGCACTGTGCGAAAACTATGTGAAAGTCTTCCAGAAGGAGGTGGGGAGATGTGTGATTGCTGACTGGGCACTTTACCCACAGCCTGAGGGAAGGAGGGAACCCGCAGCAGCGGAGTATCTCCGGGAAAACAAGACTCAAAGGAGAAACAGTTTTCTCAAGCAGTTTTCAGAGTGAGCCTTAAAGAGACCTGCCCGTTAACTCAAACCGCCCATGAATAAATGCTTGAATGGCACTTACACCCACTCTAACACACACATTGGGGAGCTTCCATTTCCCCCCCCCTGACCTCCCAGCAACTTAAGAAAATGTGGAGGGACAACATAATCTCTATTTTACAGCTCGGAAAACTGACGTTCCTCTAGAAGGTCACGTATTTGCCGAAGTGAGCTAGGAGCGGTAGTTGCAGCTCTACCAGCTATTCCCTGGTCCGGTTCTCTCCTCCCCACAAGGGGAGACCCAGCAGCAGACTAGGGGATCAGAATGGAGGTGCAGGAAGGAAGATTCTGGAGTTCACAGCCCTAGCGCCTTTACACTGCCTTACCTGATCTTCACAACGCTGCAAGGAAGAACTTGTGAGTTTTGCTGGGAAGAAGAGATCTTGAGGTAGTTATAGGAAAGAAAAGCAAAAGCCAGCAATGAAAGAAGTACCCTAAAAATATAAAACACGGAGATGAGAATGTGAAAAGCCTAACAATCCAGGAACCATGAGCTTAAGGCCCTGAGTGGTGCGCACACCAAAATGGGAAAACTTCGCGGCTGTCATGCCCAAGGTGCCAACCCTGAGACATAGGGAAAGGGTTCCTTATGTTCTCATGCCTTTAAGAAGCCAGAGAAATGCAGGCTCAACTTTATATACACTTTTTCATTTAAGTGGTTAAAACAGAACAACTGGTGGGCAGGGGGAAGTGGGGGGTGAGGGCAAAGAAGGGGAGCAGCTTAGACAAGAACCTAGTATGGAAGAACCATGGACATGGACAACAGGTGGGATTGACTTTGGGTGGGGAATGGGTGGGTGGGGAAGGGGACAGAGGGGAGTAAAACTGAGATGGATATAATACAACAATAATAAAATTAAATTAAAAAAACAAAACAAAACTCAACAGTCATTTGAATGACTAATCGCATTCCCCCAGAGCACTAAATAAACAGGCAGCAGGGCTTCTGGAGGGTGAGAACCACCTGATGGACTGCCTGGCCGAATCAACAGGTAATAAAAAGACAGGGACCCTCTCCCATGGTGGATGATCAGAATACACAGAGCTGCAGATACTCGAGAAACATGTCACCTGGACTGAGAGAGGGGCCAGGAGGGTGAGATCAAAAGTGAAGCAGGAGAGACCATGCCCGTGCAGACAAGATCGGCCAACTAGAGATACCTAGCCAGAAGAGATCAACAGGGACGGGAAGGGATCGAGGTGCCCGGGAGCCACCGTCCAAAATGTAAGCTGAGAGTAAATAGGCCTGTAATCTTGGAAATTATAAGGCCCAAGATAAGAAACACACGCTATTGGGATAACAGAACATTCTAGTGGCTGATAACATTGAAAAACCTGAAAGAAGAGCTGGATACCAGTTTGTTCCAAGACCAGGATGGTAGATGGGCCCATGGGAATAGATACCCGTCCAGCAGGGAGGGAACCAGACTTCTGCAGTTTAAAAACCAACTTTCCCCTTGATGCTCACTCCCCAATTAACTGTACATGTTTTCTGTTGCAGGAATGGGGCGGGGGCAGTTCCTCATTATGTTACTCTATCACCTTCTCCTGGAAAACTTAGCTCTGCTCTCCTAGAATTGGAGCTTTCTTCCCAGTACCAGTGGGAATGCTTTCTACCCCCCCCACCAGGAGCACCCTGGCTGAGAGCAAAGAAAGGCTGGATGCCTGGATGCCACTGAAGTGCTCACACAGGCCCCTCAACATGGGCACCCCACCTTAGGAGGAGCTAAGCCAAGGGCCACTGCAGAGGGCACTTCTCCCAGGAAAGAGCGGACGGAAGCCAGTCTCCCCCACCCGCCGTCACTTGCAACAGTCCACCACTGTCCCAGAGCCTGTTTCCCGCCCCACCTGTGAAAAGTAAGAACAGTGTCTCCCATCTGGGAGGAACTCAAGATGCGTTCCCTTCCCCTGCCCCCCTATTTTATTATTATTTTTATCCTCACCAAACGATGTGTTTGTTGATTTTAAATAGGAAGGGAAAGATGAGAGAAGCACTGATGTGGAAAATACCCATTGGGTGCCTCCACATGTGCCCCAACTGGGGATTGAACCCACAACCTTTTGGAGTATGGGACAAAGCTCCAACCAACTGAGCCACCCAGTCAGGGCTCTGTCCCCCTATTTCTGATGGGGGTTAGAGAGCTAAATAACACAACAGGCTGCTCAAACTGCACAGTAGCCACTGTTGAGCCAGCATGTGTAAACTGAGGCTGTAATAGAACATTCAGCCAGAACCAGTACTACAACCCTAAAGGAAATCAAGATGTTGACCAGGGGTGAGCCACTAAATAATCGAAATCAGAACAAAATAGACTGCAACCAGCTAGGGGAAGCAAGGAGCCAACGCACTCTATTTCCACTGCGAACCAACTGCTGGGTTCAGGGCTGAGCATGCACAACACCGAGCCCAAAGCTAGGACCCACCATGGCCTCCCATGTGACTGGCCCCTCCTCTCACTCTCAGCAGACAAGTCCCAACCCTGCTCTCCTCTGGTGAGCCCCAATCTCAGTCTTGGTGCCCTGTGCAGGGTGGTCAACGACTGTTGCCAAAGCCTAACCAGCCTCTGTGGCTGACCTCTGGTGCTGCTACAGGTTCTTTGGTTCTGGTTCCAGGTGTCCTGGCCTAGCCCTGAGCCACACCAGGGCAGACACACATGGGAAACAGTTTTGTACCAAGTCACCAGAAACCCACAGAAAGGGGCACCACACCAGCATTCCTCAAAGTCTGATACTCAACACATGCCAGACTCTTGCTGATAAACTGAATAGAATAACTTCACACCCGGCCTTTCAAGAAGCCTGAGCTCCCACCTAGCTCATACACCCAGCACTTGTTTATGAAGGCACTTAATATAGCCAGAGAAACAATCAGATTTCTGTGCTTTCTGATGAAATGAATGAATCAGAGTTTGCTTCTTTCGGGAAAATGCAAAAAATGCCCAGCAGTCGGACCCTGGAGCCTGATAGGAAGATGGTTTTCAGGATGGAGCTCATGACGTTAGATCAGTATGCACGTTAAAATGTTGAGTGCTTGACATATGTTAAATAAGTCAAAATAAAATGTATTGCGGATTTTTTTAAAGAACCTGAATGACTGGAGGGTGAGGGAGACAGACACGTTTCCCCTGGAAAACACAAAGTCAGCCAAAATAAAGAGATTATAGACCCATAAAGGAAGATCTTTTCAATGCACAGTGAAAAATGAGCCAGTAGGGGAGGGGCCTTGCCCAAGGCCCAACCTGCTACGGAAGTCCCTTCATGTGGAGCAGGCTATTTACGGAATCATTATGCCCCAATGATTGTGGGGCTGGGGATGAGTTCAAAGATGGAAGAGGGGTGGGGAAATGGACCAAATGAGTGGCTATCCCGGTCTGAGTGCAAGATATCGGCACCAGATGCCCCCACATGTTTTGAGAGAAGCACAGGGTGCAAAGGGTACTTGGTCGGCCAAGGCACGCAGGCCATGGCTGCACAGCGCTGGTGAGCCCTGCCTGCCTCGAGGACAGGTGGGCAGGCTGGCACTGCGTGGAATCTCTCCCGCCAGGCCAACAGGCAGGCTATATTTAGTTCAGGGCCAGCAGAAGGCTAGAGGCTTCTGAGGGAAAAGGCAGGGGGATGTTCAACAAGCAACAAAAACCCATCTAACTACTTCATTAGAGCTGTTCTGCCATCGACGGACAAGAGAAAAACAGGGCACTGACCAGGTAGCTCAGATGGTTAGTGTCGACCTGATACACCAAGGTTGTGGGTTCGATCCCCGGTCAGGACACAGACAAGTATCAACCAAAGAATGCATAAGTAAGTGGAACAACACAATCAGTCTCTCTCTCTCTCTCTCTCTCAAATCAATAATAAAAGATTTTAAATGAGAAAAACAGGAAGCCAATGTAACTGGCAGCCTTCCAAAGACTACGGTTCCTTTAGGAACGCTCTAACAGCCATCATGTATCAAAGACCTATGTCTTTGGCGAAGCACTTCACAGATATTTATCTCATTTCACCCTCAAAATAACATCACCATCTTCTCCATTTTACAGGTGAAGAGACTGAGACTGTGGGAGGCTGAGTCATGTTCCCAAGGCCACAGAGCCAGAAAGTGACAGAACTAAGACAGATGTGAGCTCAGATATATCCAATACCAAAAGCTATGTTCTTTCTTCCATATTCTTCAGGAAAAGTATGAATCACGTAAGAGGAGGGGAAGAGGCTAGACCAGGGGTGTCAAACTCATTTTCACCGAAGGCCACATGAGTCTCCCGGTTGCCTTCAAAGGCCTGAATGTAATTTTAGGACTGTATAAATGTAATTACTCCTTAACAGTTAAGGAAGCCAGGTAGAAACGAGGTGCCGGGCCGAAGGTGCCAGGCCGAGTAAAACAAGGTGACGGGCCTGATTCATTCCGTGGGCCTTGTGTTTGCCACCCATGGGCTAGACTGTTGACCTCTTAACGGCTCCTTGTTAGTAGAAACTTGAGTCATTGAGAGGTTGGTGTGGTGTTGGTGGTTTGGGCATGGGAAGGAAATGAAACGGGCATTACAACAGCACAGCATCAAGCAGGGGGGTCCTCCAGAATCGGGACTACAAGTATTCTTATTAAACACTTTGACAAATATCCCTAAAAGACTGCACAGCAAAACACTCAGGAATGCCAAGGAACTCTAGCTTCCCACTGATGTGATGATCTTGGGCAAAGCGCGTCACCTCTCTGTGCTTCAGTGTCCCCACCTCTAAAATGAGAAACACGGTGGCTTAGTCCACCGGGTAACTTGAGGCTTTGACGGGGTAATGCCATTCTTTCTAACAGTGCCTTGGTTTTACAGAGTCACCAAGCTCTTCCTGGAGATTCTGGTTCCTCTCCGAGGAAGGACCCTAGGAAAGAATTTTAAAAATGCACCTCGAGTACGAAAGCACTGTGCCTGGCACAAAGTAGTCAATAAATGCTAGCCTTTAAAAAAAGACGACAAGCTCTGAGTAGTGACAAGCCAAACGTATGGGATAATTACAGGGAAGACTTTGTGGGAGGGAGCGAGGGGGATCAGTACATTTTAACATCGACAAGGGTAGGACAATACATTTAAGGGGAAAAAATCGAGATCATGTAAGAGCTCTGTGGTAACAGCTAGAATCCAGGAAAGGGACCACTACGTCACTGCAGATCAGACTGTTATTCTACCAAGCTCCCAAAAGCCAAAACAAACAAAAATTCATTTTGTCCAGCACCATTGCCAAAGTACTAAAGACAAAAAGAACCACACTGCCACCTACGACCCTATAAAATTAGAGAATTGTCCCCACTGGGCACATGGGTCACTGCCCAACCATAAAGATAACTCGTGAAAACAGGAGTCACCTACATGGGCTGTGTCGGGGGAGGGCACACCAAAGTGGCCAGAAAGATCAAGGCCAGGAAGGCCCTGGGAGAATCTAGCAAATGGGAGCAATAAGGTGACTGCTAACTTCGTCACCAAATCCTCGAACGACAGAAAAGGGAGCACCTGCCCACACTCATGGGAGACCAAAAGAGGAGGTGCCTCCGTACCCCAAAGAAAGGTAATATACATGCATTACTAGGTTTGGGGAATAGTTTGAATGCAAGGGTGGGGTTCCCATGAGGTCAGATCCGGAACTATTGTCATTAACATCTGCATAAGGGACCTGAAGGCAAACACGTGTGAAATCATTGAGGCTGCAAAAGGGTTCTGCCTCTCCCCAGCTAGGTGACCAGTGGCAGTAGCATGTGCCCTTCCAGGGGGACTCAGCCAAGCCCTCACTTGCTGCACTGGCTTCTAAAGGCATGAGTTTGGCCTGATATGACAAATGCTCATGTTTTCCAGTTCTCTGAGCTCTAGAGATGACGTCAAGAAGTATAGATCCCGCGACACAAGCTATCCTTCTCCGCACAAAATAAAACTGTTAATAAAAGTATATGACAGCATTCTAGATTTCTTTCTAGAAACACTCAAATGCTTCCTATTGCCTCACTGTGGGCTTGAGCGCTTACGGGTATGGCGCTTTGTATTCTAAAGATGGCACAGAGTAGAATTCCAGTTGGGAACAAACTGGGTTTAGAATTTACCATCCAGTCCACAACGCGCTGCCCATCTGCCCTGTAAACCTTCTGCACACAACCACAACCAACATGCTATACTGGCCAAAGTCCTCGGGGAGGAACCAGACAGATTCGACCGTGGGCCTCACACCTCCTAGTCAGCCAGTGCTAACTCGTGGGGGCACACACCTACCACACCCTGAAGCCTGCCCTGGCCTTAGGAAACAACTGCCTTGTGCCAGCCCGCTTCAGGTATGCCATGGCCTGCCTACATGAAGTCTACGCTAGGAGCTGACCTGGTCATGTATCTTCATGAGGGTTTAAAGTGAAAAGTTCCCTCTGCCACAGTAATTCACCTTTCTCAGTAGTTACCCTAGAGCAGGGGTCCCCAACCCCTGGGCCACAGACTCTGGGTCAGTGGCCAGTTAGGAACCAGGCCACACAGCCAGGGTAAGGGGTGGGCAGGTGAGTGAAGTTTCAGCCCACTGTTCCCCCAGTGCTTGCAGGACTGCCTGAGCTCCAACCCCCACCCTCCACGGACAAACTGTCTTCCACGAAACCAGTCCCTGGTGCCAAAAAGGCTTGGGACCGCTGCCCTGGGGAGAAACACTCACCTGTGTTACAAAGAGACAAGCAGCAGCCAAGTTTATTTTTAACAACATTTGTAACAGTAGAGGACTTAGAAGTAACATTCAATCACCAATTAGGGGAAGGCTGAAAAAAAAATTAGCCTTCTGATCCTAAGAAAGGCCCTTCAGGAGTTAAATAAATCAGGAAGACCACATAAGGATAGGAAGCAATGACCAGGATGTACCCTTGAGTATGGGGGTGGGGGGGGGGGGGCGCGGGCAGGCGGCAATTCTTACCATGCAATGCACTTCACGCCTTTCAAGCTCTATAGGTGTAAATGAACACAGGTAAAAGCATTTGAAAAAGACCAACAAACTTGTGGCAGTGGAAGGACTGGATTAGGAGTGGTTGTCAAGAAAGACTATGTTTGTTCTGGGAGGTTTACGTTTTTTTCTTGTGAAGGTACTACATGTGTCATAAAATTTCACTTAACCATTTAATTTTAGAAAGAAAGAAAGAAGGAAGGAAGGAAGGAAGGAAGGAAGGAAGGAAGGAAGGAAGGAAGGAGAGAGGGAGGGAGGGAGGGAGGGAAGAAAAGGAAGGAAGGAGGGAGGGAAGGAAGGAAGAAGGAAGGAAGGAAGGAAGGAGGGAGGGAAGAAGGAAGGAAGGAAGGAAGGAAGGAAAGAAGGAAGGAAGGAAGGAAGGAAGGAAAGAAATGGTCCCTGTTCAGTACACTTCAGTAATACATCTGCGGGCACATGCTTCCCAGGAGGCTGGGAGCTCAGCAGTGCAAAGCATTGGGCTCTGCAACTGGGATCTTGTTTCATTACCAGCCCAACTCTGTAACCCTGTGGGTTGTTAACTTTGTATGCTAGTTCAAGGAAGAGGCAGGACAAAAAAGAGAAAGTATGTTGGGGGCTTCTGGGTAATCTAAAGGGACGTCCTAGGAATCGTTCCAGTTCTTCTAGCTGAGGTTTCCAGCTCTCCGGTGCAACAAATACTCACACATGACAATACATGGCTGCCCTGGCCCAATCACACTTATTCCTAACACTGAGAAAAACCTGAATACTCCATTAGACAGGCACCAAGATATTACTGACTCCCCAGGACTACCTAACCATACAGGATACTGATTCTTAAACACACACTCCCTCCACTATGTATAAAGTGTTCAGAAACACAGAATTTTACATTAAGAACCTCGGTGGCAACACTAACCTAAGGTGATAGAAATCGGAGCTGTAGGCCTTCTGGATGAGGGGAGGATAATCTGGAAATAGTCACAAGGAACATTTCTGGGGTGATGGGAATGTTCTGTCTCGAAATGCATTTGTCAAAACTGATTAACCAACACACTTAAGATCTGAGCATTCCACTGCATGCAAATTATACCTCAAATTGGAAGAAAAAAGAAAAAAAAAGAACTACTCAAACACAGTTTCTCTGCCAGTTGCAGCAGAACTTTGAGCTGTCCTATCAGACATCTGAAATCTCTGTTATGCTATGTAAAGAGCACAGAGTACCATAGCGACAGTCACCATAAAAATAGATAACAAGGCTAAAATGGATAGAGGACACATGAATTCAAGAACGGCACACCAAGAACAATTCATTTTTGGCAACAGAAGAAAATTAGAAAGAAGGGAGGGAGTTTCTCGTTCCCCCTGCACACTGAAAAAAGCCAAATGTGGTTGTTTTTACTAAAAGTGTTTTATGACTTCCCAATATTCAAAGGACAAAAAAGGCTGAGAAATGTTATTTCTCGTTGTATTTTGCTTAAAAAAACAAAACAAAACAAAACAAAAAAAAACCCATAGGTAATTAGTATAAGGTTGCTCCATACCACTCTGTGGTCCAAGGAACCCATTTGTAGCAATTCAACAAGCAAACCTGATGTGCCATACGTGTGGGACCCAAATGATGCTGAAGTAAACAAACAAACAAACTGGGCCCTTTGCTACCAATGCACAAAGATTTCCAAAATTACTAAGTTCTAGCCCTGGCCAGTGTAGCTGAGTTGGTTGGAGCATTGTCCCGTAGACCAAAACAAAAGATACAGGTTTGATTCCCAGTCAAGGAATGCAAAAAAGAAACCAACCAATCGATATTTTTCTTCTCTCTTTCTCTCCAATGAAAAAATGTCCTCAGGTGAGAATAATAATAACAATATTTTGTTTAAAGTTCTGCCTATATTTTTACATACTTCTAAAACTGTCATTTCTTAGGTTGTGCACCCCAAAACAGCCTTACTTCACGGGAAGAGAACACTTTCTTGCCAAACATTGATTTTTTAAATGTCAAAGTGTGAGCCTGGACCATGTGGAGACAGAAAGCATCTTGTGATATTCTCTGGAGATGAGCTGAACCTCTATTCTCTTTGCAGAGCCCTCTAAGAAACGTTTGCTATGGGATTTAGCCCTGGTAGTATCTCCAACAGCAAAGAAGTAACCAAAAAATGTCAGGAAGAAAATCTAAAACTTTTAACTAATCAGAGTAGCTTCTAAATAAGCCATAAATTTAAGTAAACTTTAGGTTAAACTCATCAAATTCTCTAGGTGTAAACTATAAATAGTAAAAATGCAAAATGAAAAAATGTTAACTCAAACCAAATGCTTATTGTCTAATATAAACTATATATATGCACTTGGGGAAAATCCCCCTCACAAGTTTCTTTAAATGTCCCCTTTGTTGCTAAACCTATAGAGTAATCACAAGGCTCAGTCTCTTCCCAGGGCCAGGATGGCATTTAGAGTGCTATACCTGGTGATGTAAATCTGTGGTGCTGGAAATAGGAAGATGACCAAGGGCACTACCAAGTCCTCCACAGCCAAGCAGAGGGCCCATCGTTTAATTAGAAGGCCCCATCTTGATTCATTCATTATACTGACTAGAACTGGCCAATGAACACATTAGTCATTTATTTTATTATTTGCCATTTCCACCCAAGCCCCAACATTTGCATTTTTTTAAAGACCAAATTCGGGCCCAACTGGTGTGGCCCAGTGGATTGGGCATCATCCTACAAATCGAAAGGTCACTGGACCATGCCTGGGATGTAGGCCAGGTCCCTTGTTGGGGGCATGACAGAGGCAACTGATAGGTGTTTCTTTCCACATCCATGTTACTCTTTCTCTCTTTCTCCCTCCTTCCCCTCTCTCTAAAATAAATAAATATATACATACATACATAAATCTTAAAAAAAAAAAAGACCAAATTCAATTTTCAGGAGCCATATGGCCACAAACTGAATCCTGACCCATCTTGGAAGAATTCTCTTCATCCTTTCTAAAGTAACCCTAGAACAGTCTCTCAAAAATGTTGGGACCCCTTTATAAACATTTTTTAAAAAGCTTCCACAAGAATATTGACTCAAATACTATGTAACCAGAGTACCCCCTCTTCTACATTATCTTTTATCTGTGGTAAGTTACTTAATGACTTGACCCCAAGAATTGGAAAGGACTTTGATAGTCAGCCCAATTCCTGTCCTCCTCTTCCACGGCATTCCTAGCGGACAGGATTCAGCCCAGCATGAATACTTCCCACAATGGGAAGCTCACTCTTCCTTGGGCAAACATTTCCATTGTTGTTCAGCTCTGCCACCTGGAAAACCCTTTTTCCTATTGAAATGAAATCTGCTCTTTTACTCTTTAGGGTTAAAAGGAACCTTAAAGCTCGTTAACTTCTGTATATCATTCTCCAGTTGAGGAATCTGAAACTAGAGAAGATAAAGCGATTGTTCCATCCATTGGTCATAGGCCCACACCCAGGAGCAAAAACGAACAAGTCTACCCTTTCCTATGCTTGAGAACCATGAAAATACCTGAAAGCCCTATTGTGTACTCACCCCATGAGTACACTCCAGCCATTCCTGATTCTGCAACATCCTAGTTGTCTTCTTGCGGAGAGTCTTGCTTCTTTGTTTCTTTTAAATCATGCCCCTCCCCCAGTGGTCCAAATGTCCAAGACCAGCAGAAGTCATTAAAACTAGATTCTATGATTGGGATGGATGAATTCCTGATCCAGTTGTGAACTAGGTTCAATTTTTAAAATCCTCATCCCACTCAGGGGTCACATTAAATTCACAAACAATAAAACAACCTCAAACCTTTTTCCCCCACATCATGTGGCCTGGTGGCCTGGAGAGCTACCAGTCACACTGTGCACGTTTACCTGTGGGTCTGTCCCTTTCAATTGGATCATCAATTTCAGGTCAGGGACTGTGTCATATTTTGTGACTCCAGTGCATGACACAAAGCAAACAGGTACCCAAGATTTGTCACTGATTGAACCATCTACTTTGTCCCACCCAGACCTTGAACAATAAACTGATTTTAAAATAGCAGTGTTTAAGAGAGGGAAAAAAGACAAGCCACAGACTGGGAGAAAATACATGCAAAAGATACAGCTGGTGAAGGACTATGATCCATAATATTATGAAGAACACTTAAAACAACAATAAGAAAACAACTTGATTTAAAAATGGGCCAAAGACCATAAGAGACACCTCATAAAATAACATCTACAGATAAGAAAAAAAAAAAAAACAAAAACACATGAAAAGATGTCATCATGTATCATTAGCAAAATGCAAATTAAATCAAGATATCACTATTAGAATGACCAAAACCCAAAACACTGACAGCACAAAGTACTGACAAGGATGTGGAGGAACTCACACTTGTTGCTGGTAAGAATGAAAAATGGTACAGCCACTTTGGAAGACGGTTTGGCGGTTTCTTACAAACCTAAACATATGCTAACCATAGGATCCGGCAATAGCACTCCCTAGAATTTACTCAGAGGAGTTGAAAACATGCCCACACAAAAACCTGCACACAGATATCCACAGCAGCTTTATTCATAATTGCCAAAACTTGGAAGTTACCAAGATGCTCTTCAGTAGGTAAATTTAGGAATAACAATGGTATATCCAGACAATGGAATATTATTCAGCACTAAAAAGAAATGGGTTACCAAGTCATGAAGAGCAATGAAGAAAGCTTACATGCATATTACTATATGAAAGAAGCCAATCTGAAAAGGCTGCATCCTGTATGACCCCAACTACGTAACCCCATGGACAAAGCAAAACTGTCAAGACCATAAAAAGATCAGTGATTGCCAGGGGTTGGAGTGAGGGAGGGATGAATGGGCCAAGTACAGAGGTTTTTAGAGAGCGAAAGCACTCTACATGATACTATAATGGTGGATACATTTCATTACACATTTGTCCAGACTCAGAACATACAACACCAAGAGTGTACTCTAATGTAAACTATGGACCTTGAGTGATAACAATGTGTCACTGTCGATTCATCAGTTGTAACAAATGTACCACCCTGATGAGGGACAGTTGATAATGGTGGAGCCTATACATATGTGTGGGAGCAGGGGATCTTATGGGAAATCTGTAGCTTCCTCTCAATTTTGCTGTGAATCTAAAACTGCTCTAAAAAATAAGGTATATTTAAATATTCATACATAACAGTGTTTTTCCCACTGTGATACGGGCACATTATAAAGAACACAAATAATAAATTCAATGTGGGGGGAAAAAGATTGTCACTCAACTCTATCTAGACGCAACCAGTGTTAAGTATTTTAATATTAGTGTATAGGATGATGCTCCCACCAACTGAGCTACTCGGCCAGGGAAAATATTAAAATTAGTAATTTCCTTCCAGTCATTTCCTATGTGTCTTTAAGACTTGAAAAAAATTTTTTAAAGATTTTATTTATTATTCTTAGAGAGAGGGGAAGGGAGAGAGGCAGAGAGGGAGAGAGACATCAATGTATGGTTGCCTTTCACCTGCCTCCAGCTACAGACCTGGCTGGAGACCGGGCTTGCAACCTCATTAGGTGTGTGCCCTGGCTGGGGAATCAAACCAGCGACCTTAAGGTTGGTAGGTAAGCGCCTTATCCACTGTGCCACCAGCCAGGGTAAGACCTGAAATCTTAAAGATGCTGTTAAGAAGGAATACACCTACCTCAAAACTAGAGACAACCAGAAATTCCAGAAAATGGAGCTGCACAGATATCCAGCAAACAAAGATACAAAGAAGAAATACTCATCCAGACAGGTAGGAGGGACAGAGCTGGGACAGAGAGGACATGGTTTGCCGGCAAGGCTTGGCAGCACAATGGCTGCAGTGGGACAGCAGCTGTGGTCAGCTGATGGAAAGAGCAGTCACACATTAAAAAAAAAAGGTGGGGTGGGGAACACCTGGAGAGTGCTCCCAGCACAAGACCAGACCTCCCAGCTCCTGGTTCCAGCACCAGCGTAGAATCAGAATCATAGGTATGGAGATCATTGGGGGGGTGATCAGCTGGGTCGGGGAAGGGGGAGGAACGGGGAAATGGTACAGGGATTAGGAAACATAACTGGTGGGTACAAAATAGACATGGGGAAGTTAAGAATAATATAGGAAAGGGTGAAATCAGGGAATTCATGGACATGACCCATGGACATGAACTAAGGGTGGGTGGGATTGTGGGAGAGAAGGGGGCTCCTGGGTGGAGGGGAGCAAAGAGAAAAGAAGTTGGGACAACTGTAATAGCATAATCAATAAAATACACTTTTCAAAGCGATTTGAAATCATATTGTAGATGCACCTTAACTTTTTTTTTTTTAAAGATTTTATTTCATTATTTTTTAGAAAGAGGGGAAAGGAGAAAGGGAGAGAGGGAGAGAGACATCAATGTATGGTTGCCTTTCACCTGCCTCCAGCCACAGACCTGACTGGAGGCCTGGTTTGCAACCTGGTTATGTGCCCTGGCTGGGGAATCGAACCTGCGACCTTTGGGTTCGCAGGCCGGCACCTTATCCACTGTGCTACCAGCCAGGGCTAGATGCACCTTAACTTTTTAAAAAATATTTTATTTTTCAGAGAAAGGGGAAGAAGGGAAGGAGAAAGAGAGGGAGAAACATCAACATATAAGAGAAATAATCTTGTGTCTCGCACACCCCCAACTGGGGACCTGGCCTGCAACCCAGGCATGTGGCCTAACAGAAAATTGAACCAGTGACCTTTCAGGTCACAGGCAGGTGCCCAATTCACTGAGCCACACCAGCCAGGGCTTAACTTTTTAAAATGTATTCAGTTTGTTTGCATTTAATGTAATTATTACTATTTTTAATCCTCACCTGGGGATTTTTCTTTCTTTTCTTTTTTTTTTTTGCTTTTAGAGAGAGAGAAAGGCTGAAAGGAAGGGAGAGAGAGAGACACTGATGCGAGAAAGAAGCATTGATCAATTGCCTCCCACACATGCCCAGACCCCAGACAGGCACCCAGACTGGGGATCAATCCCCCAACCTTCTGGCCATGAGAAGGCACTCCAACCTACTGCACCTAACTTTTAGCAGAAACACTGCCCATCTTATTTTTAAATTATTCCTAACCACTATTTTTCACGGCCATGACATTCCATTATAAAGGCACATTCACGCAGATCACTCACTTACAGACTATTTACAGCCTACTCATACCAGCAACTATTTAGATTATTTCCAATTCTTCACTACAGTTTTTTAAAAAACTCCAGATAATCTCTGTGCATAAGACATCATCTACATTTTAGATGTGGTCCGAATGTATCTCAAGAAGAGGAATTACCTGACCAGAATGTAAAACCATTTCAACATGTTACAATTCAAACTTTAAAAACGAAATCAGACTTTACATGTATCTCTTACTGAATTCCTTTTTTGTTTTTTAAGTTTTATTTTTTTTTTAAAGATTTTATTTCATCATTTTTAGAAAGATGGGAAGGGAGAGAGGCAGAGAGGGAGACAGTTATCAATGTATGGTTGCCTTTCACCTGCCTCCAGCCACAGACCTGACTGGAGACATGGTTGGCAACCTGGTTATGTGCCCTGGCTGGGGAATCGAACCTGCGACCTTTAGGTTTACAGGCCGGCACCTTATCCACTGTGCTACCAGCCGGGGCTGAATTCCTTTTTTAAATTTGGACCCTCATTCTGGATGACGTTGATCAACAAGGCTGACAAAACATAC
This sequence comes from Noctilio leporinus, assembly GCA_004026585.1. NCBI lineage: Eukaryota > Metazoa > Chordata > Mammalia > Chiroptera > Noctilionidae > Noctilio > Noctilio leporinus. The sequence continues at coordinate 21,411 of PVIW01009851.1, forward strand.
CTTTGGATCTTTATCCACAACACTGAAAAAATGTTAACCAGCTCAAAGCCAAGAATAGAATCCCATGGCAATCATTTTCATACCCTTTCCAGGCTGACTCAGTGTCACTAATTAACAGGTTTTGCCTATTAATAACACCATTAAATTAAATTAATAACACCATCCAGCCCACATTCTACCACTTATTTAATATGGACCATCATAGCTTTAAAAACTTTTTTTTCTTTTGAGTATTTTATTTATTTATTTTTAGAGAGAAGGTAGGGGAGAGAGAGCGGGAAAGAAACATCAATGTGTGGTTGCCTCTCACAAGCCCCCAAGGGGGGACCTGGCCCAAAACTCAGGCACATGCCCTGACTGGGAATCGAACCGGGAATCCTTTGGTTTGCAGGCCAGCACTAAATACACTGAGCCACACCAGCCAAGGCAAAAACTGTTAAATACCTCCCCACAAAGCCAGAGTGTACCATAGCTGCCACCTCATCTCTCTGCATCATATAAAACAGGAAAAAGGCTTCATTTCTTCCCATTTGGCAGACTTCTAATTATCCTTGCCATCCTCGGGGCACACACTTTTAGGCAAAAAGCACATCAGTTCCAACTTTTGTAATATTACAAAAGCATTATTTTAAAATAATCAGCCCTGGCTGGTGTGGCTCAGCGGATTGAGTGCCAGCCTGTGAATCAAAAGGTCGCCACACGAGTTTGATTCCGGATCAAGGCATATGCCTGGATTTCGGACCTGGTCCCTGTTTGGGGGCCTGTGGGAGGCAACTGACCAATGCTTCTCTCCCTCTCTCTCTCCTGCACCTCCACTTCCCCTCGCTCTAAAACTAAATAAAATCTTGAAATAATCAGATGACGCAACCTATAAAAAAGACAGGGTGGCTTTTGCTCAGTCCCTCTCACCTGTAGCTCACCTGAGGAAGTGTAACAGGTGGTATGGACCCCCAGGGTAAACCCAACTATCTCAGGACCCCAGAGATCTGAACTGGGTCCCTTCAGCTAGTCCTAAAAGCAGCCTAGTTTTCCAGAAGTCATTTGCATTAACACCTGGACTTGGATCAGTTATTCTGTATTCATGATGAATCTCTGGACCCTGGAGGCCTACTACCCCCTGGGATCATCCTAGAGGTAAGGATATAAGAGAAGAAATGGCACAGCTCCTCTCCTTGTTATTCCTTTATTATTGACTCACAGAACTAAAGTTCCTAAGAGTCTAATATTATATGGCACTTGGCAGTCATGACTCACATTTCACCAAGTATTACTCGACATCGTTCTTAGAGGACACATGCCTGAAGCCACGATCTAACCATGGCAGCCAGTACTGGAAAATGGGAAGGGCTGACATATCTTGAGGTCACTAGAAATTTGCCTCACTATAGCGAATGGCTCAAAACCCTCTAATTAGTACCATTCAAACCATCAAAAAAACATTGCAAAGTCCCAGCCAACAGCAGCAACTCGGCAAGTGCTGTTGACTTGCCTAAAACAAATCCTTTGCACACAAATATTTGAGGTTCCATCAAGTCAGGCTCCACTTGAAGACCCGGGTGGCAAACCCAAAGATGTGCGGGACTAAGCAGAGAATGTCAAGCGACTGGATTGAGGCAACACAGAGCACTGGGTCTATGACAACTGACTCCCATGTCCAGGGAGCAGCCACCACTCAGCTCTGGAATCCTGCCTGACCTGATTCTTTAAGACAATCCCAAACCCAGAAAGTTTCCTGGGTTGCTGCCAAGTTTGTAAAACCTTTGGGTAGTCCAAATTGTAACATGTCGGAAGGCTGAACACATTTGGGCCACCTAGTCACAACCTCTGCACCACATTTTAATCCTGACCCACCTGGCCAACCTGGTTTCTCCCTACACGGTTCATCACTCTTAACACATACCATGTACCTCCGCAACCCCAAGCCCTCGCCTGAGCGACGCCTCCCACCTGCACAGCACCATGAAAAGGCTCCCCCCAGACTTCCTTCCCTATTCCAGTTTTTCCAAGCCACACCAGCAAAGGTTGTTCACCCCTCCTCTGAACTCTGTGGGTACTTGTTTTTCATTTGGCATTTGATCTTTTTGCCTCACTCCTTAATTACAGGTATATCTTAACTCTCCCACCAGCCTGTCCACTTTCAGTCTCTTCCTCATGCTTCCTTCCACCTACAGCACTGCCGCTTAGTAAGTACTGACAAGATGTGAAAGTTCCCTATAACTGTGTTTTTTCAAACTCTGGGTTAGGATCCATTACAGAGTGGTTAAATCAATTTATTGGAGACAATAGGCATGTTTTAAATAAAAAGCAATAGAACAGAAAATAAAAGTATCAGGGGAGATGGCACAAAGCCAAGGAAAGTAGTACTTCATGAACTTAAATTCGATTTTTACATACATGATTGAGTGTACTAGGCTGTGATATAAATCTTATTTCTCAATGTAGGTCATGGTCAAAACAGTGCAGAAAACACTGCTCTGTAAAGAGTAAATTAGCTCAACAAGTCCATGCAGTTTTTTTTTTTTTTTTTGGACCATCCTATAGTCCCTATAAAGAAAAAAATATCTGATGGGCCCCCCTCCCTGTGCAAGTCAGCTTCCCCGGCTAGTAAACCTATCCTGTCTCTCAGAGAGAGGCACCGAGGAACTACTATTACATTCTCCACTCATTCTGCAACTTTTTGCAATCATCCTTCAAATTCACCAGCCCTCAAATGTTGCAAATGGAGGTTTGGGGAATTTGTTCAACATCACCTAAGTCGCCCTTGCAACAAGAAAGCAGATTTTTTTTTTTTTTTTTTTTTTTTTAAGAGCTTCAGAGAAACCCCTACCAGTAGGTTGCTGGATTCCTGGGAACTGGCAATGGTTCAGGTTAGGACTGACCTGGCCCTGGGAAAGGCAGGATCTCTAAACCTGTAATTTCCACCTTGATCCTTTAGATCATCTTGCTGCTCCCCACCCCACCCATGAATGGGACATCAGGACTAGCCTGAAGGTCTCAGTAGAGAGCCAATCCAGGGGTTTTTAAATCAGCTCGTTTCAAAACCCAACAATTTATGTCTTTAGCAAATTCCATTCTACTCCCCTTCAATCACCCTCATGGTTAGAAGGAAAAAATGGCCCCTTCTTGTTGGAGCCTCAATTTCCCAGAATTGTTTTGCCAAGCGCATGTTCAGGTGCAGGTGATGTCATCTGAATAGCAATTCAGACCCTCACTAGCATCCTGTACTGCCTCCCTGTGACCAAGAACACACCCCATTTCTCTCAGGGGTACCTTCCTTCTCCCAACCTCAGCAGCCTTTCCCACACTACACACCCTGGCTTCCCCTCAATCTCAGAGTCGAAGTTGCTAGCAGGACACCTATGCTTGGATATCTTGGTAAACACAAATCTCCTCTGCAGCCTGAGTGTCAATTACTTCTCTCCAAAACACACATTTCCGATTTCACCAGTTACCAACTATAGCAGCTCCAAGGCCCTGGCGCGTAATCAATTTCCACAAGGAATTCATTTCCATTCATCTCTTTCCTTCATCCTGCCCCTGTCAACAGATTATTTCAACAGTACTGTTTCTAAAACTCACCCTCTTTCCCATTCCCAGTTATCCCAGTCCAAACCCTGGGCACTGCACAACTGTAACTGTAACTGGCTAGCTGATTTGTCTCCTAACATGACTTGTTAAAACCTTTCCAAATACCCTTTCATGATGTCACTCCCTGGCTCGCAAACTTTAATGTCTCCCCAGCACACACAGGGTAAAGTGTAATCCCCCGGTCTGGCTTTCTAGGACTCTCACAGTCTCAACCACTGTTCCTCTCCATCTTCATCGACCACTGTTCAGGGACCGTTCCCTGGTGTGGCCAAGGCCAGCTCCTTGTCTCAGGAAAGCCACGTTCATTCACACCTCATGGGCCATCTCAAGGGTCTCACCCTCCAGGAATATAGTCCTGGTGACTCCGACCCACGCTCCCTTCTCTGAACTCCTATGGAACCTATTCTGCATGTTGCATTTTAAGTTAATTGTGCCCTACATTGAGTTTTACTTCACATGCCCAGGTCTTCCTATCTCCTCCATGAGGTAATAAAGCCCAGAGGGCATCATTTCAAGTATCATTTCTATCCTCCCTCTCTGAGATCACTGTTTGGATCTCTTCTCCTCTGGCGGTCCCTTTGCAACCTCTCGCACCTGTTACTTCTTCCTCTCCTGCCTTTGGGCCTTTGCCAGTGAGTTATTCTCCAGTGAGTAACTTATTTCAGAACTTAGTACTGTAAATCCATTCCCCAGCTCTAACCTTTCCTTTGATATTCCCCCCTGCCCCCAGCATTTACAGTAATTTGGACAGCCATAACACATTAACTTGAACTTGAGCTCTGAAATCACTCCCACCTGGTCAACAGGCTTTCTAAGGCCTTAGATCCCAGTGCCTCTTATCATCTCCTAGAGAGCCCGGCACGGTGCTGAGAACACAGCAGCCCCTCAAAAGTCCTGTGCAACTGAACTTAATTGCTACGTTTCCTTGCATTTCAAGTCCCTTGAGCCCCAAACCTGTTTACGCAATATCTTAAGAAAGTGTCAAAAAAAGATCTTCAATATCTGTTGATCACTCACTTTCAGGCAAACTACCAAATACACTTTCTTGCAAAGAAGGGTGTAAAGAACATAGTGGTGGCCTATAGTTACCCCTTGCGCCTGACAGCCCGGGGCACCATGCCCGCCAGGTGGAAGTGCTCCAAAGCCACCAGGACTCGGCCAGGGCTGCCTGAAACCAAGGAGGCAGCGGCACCTCCTCACCGCCTGGCAGGTGGGCTCCTTTACATTTCTGAGTCGATCCTAAAGTGAAGGCGCTGCGCCCCAAACTCCAAGGCGGGGTGGGGGGGAAATGCTGCCTTTGAAATTGTTTGCACATGACAGACTCCCTAAGCAGGCCCCCACCGGGCACCCACAAGCCCACAGTGCCGGCTCCTAGGCGGGCCAGGGGTCACCAGTGAGGAGAGGCAGGGTTAAACGGCGCGGAAGGAAGTGGGGGTGGACAGAAGAGGACAGAAAGGGTGGGGGCCGGCCCCGAAATGGAGGGTGTGTCGCGCCCGCTGCGAGCCCTGGAGCCCGGCACTCGCTCGCTCGGTAGAGTGGGTAGGAACGCGGGGCTCCAGGAGGGTTGGGCTGGGCTGGCGGCCCAGCCGGAAAGGGTCAGGGAGGGGGCAGGTCAATCTCCGTCCGAGACGACGCTGGACAACCGTTCAAAGTTGGGGAGGGGGTGCCTAGGCGAGAGCCCGCAGCAAGCTGGATAAACAAGGCGGCACACTGGAAAGCGGGCGGCCACCCCCACCCAGCCAGCTCCGGCACTGCCGCAGCGTCCCCGCGCCCCCACTCGCCACTGTCCCTGCGCACCAGCCTTCCAGGCCCTGGGCCACCGACCCGGACCCCACCGGCTGCGGAGCGTGGGAAGTTCCAGGCTGCCCCAGTCCCCAGGCTGCAGCGACGCGAGGTCCCCGCGCAGCTCACCTCACCCGGCCACCAGCAGCAGCGCGGCCCGGGTAGCTCCGGCTTGGACAGCTCAGCTTGGCTCCGGGTTGCAGCTGCCTCCGTCCCTGCCCACCCACTCGCTGCGGCCCACCGCCCGGCTCTGCTCCGGCAGCCCGCCCGCCGAGGCTCGGTGCGTTCGCGCCCACCTGGCCGGCCTGCCCTCCCTCTCCGGGACACTGCGCTCACGTACGCGGCCGCGGACACAACCCGGCCCGGATTCCCGCCCAGGAAGGGAGCAGAGGAGCGTGCCAGCCAGCGAGTGAAAGATCTAGACTCTGGGACACACCCCCCACCGCCACCGCCCTCCTACGGCCCCCCCTTTTCCCCGCCCCCCAGCCCCCGGCTCGGCGCGTACCCGCGGCCTGTGCGCCTCGGCCGGCCTCGGGCGCCTGTGCCCGCCCCGCACACACGCCGCCCGCCTGGATGCACACCCCGGCCGCCCAGAGGCAGGGGGCACTCAGTAAGTTACTGAGCGACTCCCCGTGCACATGCGCCCTTGAACCTGACCGAGTTATGACCCACCCCCAAATCGGAATCGGTGGCCGCAGCCCCGAATCAAACTTGAGTGCCATTTTGCACTGAACCGCCAACAGAGCCAAAGTTTCTAGCAGTTGTTGTTCAGGCTTGGCTCTGGGACAGGCTTCTCCAAGAGAGGCCGCTCTGCCCCAGGGCGGGAAAGGAAGGCAGAGAACCCCAGGCGCCGCCGCGGGAGCTGGTCCAGGGGCCATAGGGACCCCAGCCCTGCAGCCTGTACCGCCCAAAGCACGAGCCGAAGTTGGAGAGAGAGGAAGCCTTAGAACCAACCTTTCCATTTTTCTTTTGACTTAATTGTTTCCCCCTCCGCTTTATGCCATTTTACGCGATTTTATTCATTGTAGTTGTAAAGTGAGGCGGTATTTACTTTTTCTGGCATGGGAGAAAGTTAACTATTAGCTCTCAGCTATGTAAACAAGACCAGTTGCTTTTGGCACCGTTAGACTCTGGCTTTTGTGTAAATATATTGTAACAAGAAGTGAAGCTGTTCCATTGTGTTGCTCTATGTTTTTCAGAGATAAGACCAGCGGCTCAAGGGTAATGAAGGGCCCCCGGTGTCTATATGTGTGGGCCTGTATATTCATATTTAAACAACTGTAATGACTAGGAGAGTAATAACTGTCTCTACCAAAAAGTTTTTAAATATTTGGGGGCGTACTTGTTAAATGCAGCAGTCAGCCTTCAATGGGAAGTATGCTGTTCGGCTTGCAGAGAGGCAGTAGGGAATGTGCTGGTAAGGCCCAAATGCTATGCCGTCAGACAAGTCTGGCGTGCAATCCTTGATTAAACTGCTGAGCAAGCTTTCTGGTCTTCAGCAAGTTCTTTTATCTCTCTGAACCTCAGCTTCTTAATCTGTAGGTATAGCTCTTTGCTCAGGAAAAAAAAAAAAAAAAAAGCCATAAATATTTCTCTTCCCCTATTTCCCACCATTGGTTAAATAAGAAAAATACCTAAATAGAACCCAAATTCCTATAGGGCATTGTTTCCCAACTGAGGGCAATGTCTGGAGATATTTTTCTAATATCTTGGAAATATCTTAATTTGTATATGTCCAATTTGCCTCTTATATCCAGTTTTTTTTTTTTTCAATTATGTTTGATATTCAATATTATTTGATACAAGTTTCTGGTATACTGCATAGTGGTAAGAAAATTGTATAATTTTCAAAGTGATCCCCCTATAACTGTAGTTCTTACTTAGGAAGCACTGTACATAGTTATTACTATGTTCTCTGTGTTGTACTTTACAGCCCCTCCATTCTGTTGTTAACTAGCAATTTGCACTTCTTAATCCCCTCACCTTTGTACCCAGCTCCCCAATCCCCTACCCCTTCGGCAACACTCTGCATCTATAAACTTGTTTCTGTTTTGTTTATTTTGTTCTTTATATGCCACATGTAAATGAAATCATATGGTATTTGTCTCCTCTGTCTGATTTAGCTCACCTGGCATAATACCCTCTAGGTCCATCCATGTTGTCACAAACAGAAATATTTCATTCTTTTGTATGACCAAATGGCTGAGGAACATTCTCTGGTGTATATGTACCATATCTTCTTTATCCACTTATTTATTGATGGGCACTTGGGTTGCTGCCGTATCGTGGCTATTGCAAATAATGCTGCAACGAGGGGTGCTTATACCTTTTTGAATTAGTATTCTGGATTTCATCACATAAATAACCAAAAGTGGAATTGCTAGGTCATAAGGTAGTTCTATTTTCAATTTTTTGAAAATCCTTTCTGAAGACATTTTTTATTGTTACAAAAGTGGGGTTGCTACTAGCATCTAATAAATATAGGCTCACAATGGTACTTAACATCCTGCAGTGCACAGGCTGCCCCATACACACACACACAACAAAGAATTACCTGGTTTAAAATGTCAATCATGCCATTGTTGAGAAATCCAGCTATGGGATAATTCTGCCTTTTAACTCTCATCCTCAAGGAATGAGGGTTCTTTTCATGGGGGGTGAGGGGGATTAAGAAAAAACATTAAAAATGAAGGCATCTGGAAAATCAAAGCAATTATATTAATACATAAGCGCTTCCTTTAACATGAAGATGCAGACTTGTTTTTTTTTTTTTTTTTCCAATGTATGGTTGCCTTTCACCTGCCTCCAGCTACAGACTTGGCTGGAGACCTGCCTTGCAACCTGGTTATGTGCCCTGGCTGGGAATCAAACCAGAGACCTTTGGGTTCGCAGGCCATCGCCTATCCACTTAGCAACCAGCCAGGGGATGAATTTTATATTTATTATTAAAGGAATATTTTTGTCAATCAACAACAAGTGTACGTTCCCTTTCTCTCAAGGTATCATATATTATGTATCACTAGGGTTCATAAGTAACTTTATGTTCTTGTTTTCCTTTTTCCTCAAACAGTGGGTGTTTACTCACTTCAGTATACTCTCTGCCAAGTTCCTCATCTATCCTGAAGTTTATAATACAGTCTCTGCCCCCAAGGAACATACAGCCTAGCTGGAAATGGATTAATGCACATGCAACAATTAAGGAACAATACAAAATAGCATATAATTAAGTTTAATTGCAGTGCCCAGACCTGGGCGGCTCAGAAGAGAGGGCAATGAGTTCCACCAGCAACAGTCCAGTACTGCCTATGTGGTTGAGGTGTTAGTAACTGTTTGCTGAATAAAATGAAATAGTGAAAGTTTTTTACATGAGCTAGGGACTCAAGCTAGCTATAAACTTCATGACAGGATTTAAACTGCTAGATTTTGTATGTGGATGTTCATGCCTGGCTGTGAGTTTCCTTTTCTTAAAACATCAAGTTCAAACTTGAAATCAAATCTATAAATTTCCAAAAACAATGGAATTTTCATAAAAGTGAAACAGTCATTCATTTGACAAATACGCAAGTGCCTACCATGTGCACAGTGAACCAAAGGAGTCTGTGGATTTGAACAGAACCCATAGCTTGTTCTGTTAGAGACTGTGATGGAGGCCATCAAAAGGCAAGTGTTCTCTTACAGCATATGGTGCACGTATCTCCCTTTTTGCTGCAGGTATGTACTTGCATAGTATGCATTCCAGAGTTTTTACATTAACACAGACTCAGAAGTTCCCACCACAAACATCCATGCCCAAGCACACACCCAGCACTGAGCACCTTCACACAGAAACCAGGCTCTATCCTAAACACACCCTACACAGCACACATATTACACCAAGCAAGATGTACTTTAACAGTTGGTTTCCAATCTTGGCTTTTCAACCCCCCAGGACTACAGCTTACCCTTCCTGGGGGCTGTCCCATCCTAGAACTTTGCTTTCTTCCTATCAAAGTGTAGGCATCTTGTGCCTTTCTTCCATCAAAGTAATTAGCTTCTTAGACAGCATCTCCCATGAGGTTGAGATTAAACAATGCAGATCCAGGCCCTGTCTCATATTCGATGGACACACTTATAGGTGCAGCATGTGCAAGTGCCACTGTCTCCAATCCCCAATGTAACTGCTTCCAGGTTTGCCTCCCTCTGGCCCACTCAGTACACTAACTCCTTTCCCTGCTTAAAATGCAAATGCTTCCTGCGGCTTTAATAACCAAGTCCCAGCATTGCGCATTAAGATCCTTCACGGTGTGGCTACTAATCACTTCTCCAGCCACTGCTTGCCCCTCTCTGTCTCTGCCCCATTCATTCACCCTGCACTCGACATACTAAACTGAACTTTTGTCGTTTGCCTGCACACACTTTTTCTTTGCTTGCTACATGCTCTTTGCTCTGCTTAGGGCACTCTCCAACCCCTCTCTCACCTCCTAACCTATTCATTCTTTTATTTTCAGTCCTCACCCAAGAATATGTTTACTGATTTTAGACAGGAAGGGAAGAAGGGAGGGAGGGAGGAGGAGAGAGAGGGAGAGAGAATAAACATCAATATAAGAGGGAAACACCAATCAGTGGCTTCCCATACGTGCCCTGCTCAGGGATCGAACCCGCATTCTTTTGGTGTACGGGATGACACTCCAACCAACTGAGCCACCTGGCCAGGTCCCTACTCATTCTTCAGGAGTTAGCTTAAATGGCATTTCTTCTGTGCTCCAGGATTGGATTAGATGTTTCTCCTTTATGCCCAATAGCACCCTACACTTACCCCTGTTGCATTGTACTAAAATTGCCATTCTCTTGTTCCAAATCCACCCACCCCCAAGACTAAGCATTCTACGAGGACAAGGCGCATGCCTTGCTCTCCATTGGCTACCCAACATTTGGCACAGTGCCTGGTGTGGAGTTGGTACTTGGTTAACTTTGGTTAATAATAAACTGTTAGTTGGACCCAGGGGACTGGACTAGAACTATTTTATCCATGGTTCAGGTAATCCCTGGTTCATAGCATATCTCAGATACTCAGTAGATTCTTGATGGTGACTTTTTAAGGATTTATTTAGAATAGGGTGAGGCCCATCGAATGAACTGAGTCCTCAGGTTCCACCAGAGCCTCTTTTTATACCTAATCTGGCTTCCTGACCTCCAGATTCTTATCACCAATTATCTACTTGACATCTCCACTTGGATGGCTAATCAGATCTCAAATGTAATATCCAAAACCAGACTTTTGATTGCCCTCCAAACTCTGTTTCTTCCCATCACTATATATGCCAATTCCATTCTTCTAGTTGCTCAAAAAATAGGCACACAAACAAAAATTTGAAGTCATCCTTAACACTTTCTTTTATTCTTCTTTTTCATTAATTTCTTGCTGTTGTATTATAATTCTTTCATTTTCCCCCATTTCTCCCCCCACCCCACCCCACCCACCCTATCTCCTCTCCTTCATCCAAATTCCACATGTCCATGTCTGTGGGTCATTCATGCTAGCTCCTTGACTAAACCCTCCCCCTTCTTTCCCTCCTACTCTCTCCCCCCAACCCTCTGGTCACCATCATTCTGCTCCTTGTTTTGCTTGTCTGTTTATTTTGTTCATTAGTTTTCCTTATTGGGTGAGATCACATGGTATTTGTCTTTTGCCACCTGGCTTATTTCACTAAGTATAATACTCTCCAGTTCCAACCATGCTATGGCAAAAGGTAGGAATTCCTTCTCTCTTTCTGCTATGTAGTACTCCATTATGTAAATGTAGCCATAGCAATCTTGAGAAACAAGAACAAAGTAGGAGGAACAGAAATATCAAGCATCAAACTATATTACAAAGCCATTATAATCAAAACAGTCTGTATTGGCATAAGAATAGGCATATAGATCAATGGAACAGAATAGAGCGCCCAGAAATAAACCCAGGTCTGTATGGTCAACTAATTTTGGACAAAAGGGGAAGGAGCATACAATAGAGTGAAAATAGCCTCTTCAACAAGTGGTGTTGGGAAAACTGGACAGAGGATACGGGGAAAAAAATTAAAATAGATCACCAACTTATACCATACACCAGAATAAACTCAAGATGGATAAAAGACTTAAACATAAGCTGTGCCACCATAAAAGTCCTAGAGGAAACATAGAAAGTAAAATTTCAGATATCCCACGCAACAATATTTTCACTGATATTTCTCCAAGGGCAAGGGAAATAAAGAAATAAATAAACAAATGGGACTACATCAAACTGAAAAGTTTCTGCTTGGCTAAAGAAAACATCAGCAAACTAAAAAGGGAAACATCCATATGGGAAAACATATTTGCCAATGATACCTCAAACACCTTTCTTTTTCTCTTATTCTACACTCAACCCATCAGAAAATCATGTTGGTTCTATCTATGAAATATATCCAGCCTCCAGGTACATCCCCTCATTTCCAGCACTACTTCCCTAGCCAGTCCACTATCTCTCTGCCCTGGACTTCCAAAACAGGCTCCTAACTGGTCTCCCTGCTGTTTTTGTTGCCTCCCTATACTTTATTCAATACCATGGCAGCCAGAGTGATCCTCTGAAAACCTGAGTCACAACATATCACCATTCTGCTCAAAACCTTCAATCACTTCCCACCTCCCTCATGACAAGGTCCTCCATAGTCTTGCCATCAATCAACTCTCTGGCCCCACTGCCCACCCATCTTCCCTGACTCACCCAGCATCAACCAGCCCCCTTTCTGGTCCTTGAACCAACTTCCAACTCAGCCTTTCCGAGGCTATTCCTTTGGACTGGAATGATCTTCCTCCATCTATCCACGTGGATTAGCTCCATTGTTTGACTCAGGTCCCTGCTCAAATGCATCCTTATAAGAAAGAAATTCCCTCACTAACCTAGCTAAAATAGCATTGCCCTAGGCCCTGCTTTATTTCTTCTTAGTACTTATTACCATTGACAAGCCTGTCTCCATCCACTCGAGTGTAAGTTCAAAAATAGTAGAGTCTGGCCCTGGCTGGTAGCACAGTGGATAAGGCGCCGGCCTGCGAACCCAAAGGTCGCAGGTTCGATTCCCCAGCCAGGGCACATAATAAGGTTGCAAACCAGGTCTCCAGTCAGGTCTATGACTGGATGCCGATGAAAAGCAACCATACATTGATGTCTCTCTCCCTCTCTGCCTCTCTCTCTTCCCCTCTTTCTAAAAATAATTAAATAAAATCTTAAAAAAAAAAAAAAAAAATAGTAGAGTCTGCCCTGGCTGGTAGCACAGTGGATAAGGTGCCGAACCTGCGAACCCAAAGGTCGCAGGTTCAATTCCCCAGCCAGGCCACATAACCAGGTTGCAAACCAGGTCTCCAGTCAGGTCTGTGGCTGGAAGCAGGTGAAACGCAACCATACATTGATGTCTCTCTCCCTCTCTGCCTCTCTCCCTTCCCCTCTTTCTAAAAAAATAATGAAATAAAATCTTAAAAAAAAAATAGTAGCGTCTGTACTTTTGTTTACTGCTGTGTCCATAGCTTCTAGAACAGTAGTAGGCATTCTAGCATAGGGTAGGCATTCGAGAAATAATGAATCGAGGGTCTACCAAAAAATTAAACTACCAAATAATTACTCCTGTACTAAGTATCTACCCACTGCTTTCATCCCAACTAATCCCTCCAGAATTTAGCTCTCCTACGGTAAATAAAATACCAGCTGCCTAGCTGTTTGCTTCTCTGCTTCTCAATCACCTAGACTGGGGATTTGTATAATCTCTATGATACCCAGTCCTAAACACAACTTCTATACCATAACCTCAAAACAGGCTATGAGTTTCAAGTGAAAAAAAAATAATACTGATAATTTTGCATTTATAGCATGCTTTTTCTTTTGGTTGAGAAAAATCACAATGTAGCCTAGTGGACAAAAACAGGCCCAGCACCAATTCTAAGCATTTTTACCCTAGGAGGCACAAGATTAAGGAATTCTAAGATTAGGTAGTTTGCAGGCCTACCTGGGGCCAATGATATCGCTCTCTGATCTACTCAATCTGTAAGGCTTTCCTGCAGAAAGTGTGCTTTGCATCTCATTGCTGAGAAAGGGTGGATAGGTTGCAAGTAGGTTGTTCAAAGCTTAAGGGTAGCCCTGGAGTAGCTTACTTAGATCTGCACAGCCGCACTTTCCAGCAAACAAGCCCCCACATGTGTGAAGATATCCAGAGAACACCCCAGTGCATAAACACCCAGATCTGTGCCTACTTCCTTCTAGCTCTGAAACTCTGAATCTGAGCAAAGTACATATTCAAAATAGGAAAAAATGAGCTGACTTTGGGAACATAGATCATAAAGCCCAATGACTCTGGATATGAAAGAATGTGTAAGCCAGGCAGGCTCTCTGTGCACATCTGGTTTTTTCCTTTTATGCATCTGCGATTTCTATGACACAGGAAATCCACTCTGGAACAACCCGGTCTGCTTTCTAGTGAGCACATAAAAAATGGGGATTAAAAGTATGTTTATCTCACTCTTCAAGGCAGGAAGATAAAATCCAGAACATTTTGACAATGGACCAACTCCAGCTTCACCCTACCTTGTGCCCCAGGGGAGGTGCTAGTATGTGAGACCAGAGGAGTGGAAGACTAAGGAAAAAAATTCTGCCCAGGCTGAAGACTATCTAGACATGACTCTCATTCTGAAGCATACCAGGTACAGAAAGTACTATGGGGGGAGAACATCAGTTTAGTTCAACCCAACAAATACTGCAGGAGCAGATCTAGTCTTGCCTGGAAGCCCTTCTCCATTAGGTTTCCATTAGGTCTCCATAAAAAAGTCTTCTCATAGGAAGTCCTTAAAATGGGATGAAGCAGCCAACTTTCCCGCCCCTTAAGGGAGATAACACAGAGCTGTTTAAGAGATAAGGATTAGATGGAACAAGACAAGAAAACTTAGACTATGAAAGTAAAAAGCAGGCAGTTATACCCCCAGGGGTGGGTTGAAGTCATTTCACCTGAATGTTACTAGAAAACAGATGGGGGCTATCGAAAAAGAGAGGAAAGCCTTCCTCTCATCAAGCAAAGGCAAAACAACCAGTCAGAAGCAAGAATTGTCAGAAAGGTGTACACTGTGGATGGCCACCCACACCATCCCCTATTTTAATTTCTTGGGTTCCAATCACCACATAATTTTTGCTTTTCTGTCCTGTGTTTTTCATCACTTGACTTTGCTCTTACAGCTTCTATCTATTCTTACTTTCCCTCCCATAGCAGTAGTGTCCACTAGCCCCCCAGAGAGGGACTGGTGACCTTTTCTCTAGTGAATTTACCTGTTTTATTTTTGTCCAGCTGTTCCTCTTCATCCCCTACATATTTATTTCACTTTGTTTGCCAGCCCACATAAGCACTTGGCCTTTCTTCTTAATTCTCCTGCAGGACCAAACTCCAGCCCAAGACAGTTGTGCCTGCCACAAATCCACACCACCAGATCATCCAGAATGGCCCAGACCCTGTTGAACTCCTATATGGGAGCTCCCTGGCAGAGAGAAGGATCATGTGGGAACACTGCAGTTCTTGACCTTGAGACAAATGGCACAGGTTGATCTGCACCCACTCTACATACATACGGTGGGGTGGCAGCACCATAAAGCACTGGGAAATGCTGACAGCTTCCACAGGACCACCCTGACTACCACCCACGACTGGGGTTAACCAAGTGAATAGCTTCTTGACAAACAAAATGAAAAGATTTTTTTTAAAGTCCATAAACCCATAAACCAATCAAACAAAACCCCAAATATAAAAGCCTGTTTTCGAAAACATTTTAAATGCTGCCAATCATTTTATGACAATTCCTGGCTCTTCTGAATTAAATAGCAGGTACTGTTCTCTATTTGTGTCAGACATCTTATTGTATTTGCTGTCAACACAGTTTCTTATATCTATCATAGGCTGGCCCTATCACTACCCAGAGGGTTAATCAACTTCACAACACCACTTCATAATCCACTAGACGCAAAAGATGATTGACATATACCAGGGATATTTTCTTTCCTTCCTTCCTTCCTTCCTTCCTTCTTTCCTTTAAAAATATATTAATTTTAGGCACTGGCTAGTGTGGCTCAGTGGATTGATGCTGGCCTGCAAACTCAAAGGTCGCTGGTTCAATTCCCCAGCCAGGGCACATAACCAGGTTGCAAGCCAGGTCTCCAGCCAGGTCCTTAGCTGGAGGTAGCTGAAAGGCAATCATACATTGATGTTTCTCTCTTCCTTTTTTCCTCCCCCCTGCCCTTCTCTTTGAAAATAATAAAATCTTTTAAATAAATAAATAAATAAAATGTATTAATTTTAGAGAGAATGGGGAAAGGAGAAGGAGAGAGAGATTGATTTACTGTTCCATTTATTCATTCATTCATAGGTTGGTTCTTATATGTGCCCTGACTGGGAATTGAACCCACAACCTTGGTTTATCAGGATGACACTCTAACCAATTGAGCTACCTGGCCAGGGCTAAATCAGCAATTTTCAACCTATGTGCCATGGCAGACACACTGTTGTGCCACAAGAATTTTTAAAACATGCAACACCTATTTAGTCAGGGGAACTGGCCTATTTTCCTTTGACTGTCAAATGAAAAAAAAAAAAATGACTACAGCCACACAACAGCCATCAGATGTGAATGAATCAAACTTATTCCTTTTTTGGTCAGGTTGGCAAAATATATATATTTTTGGTGTGCCACACAATTTTAGTAATTAGTTTGTCTATCATGAGATGCAACTAAGAAGGAGTACAACTACCTCAAAACTGGAGACAAGCAGAAATTCCACAAAATTGAGGTGCATGGAAGTCCAACAAACAAAGAAATAAAGAAGGAATACTTATCCTGACAGGTAGAAAGAATGGAGCCAGGGTGGCAAGAACACAATGTGTGGCAGCGGCAGTGACAGCAGCTGTCACCAGCCAGTGGAAATCAGTCACAAATTTTAGAAAGTAGGGAAGGATACCTAGGGAGCCCTCCCAGCACCAGACCAGACCTCCCAGCTCATGGTTCCAGTGCAGGGGAAAATAAAACCTCATGCTTCTGACTGTGAAAACCAGTGGAAGTGGGGGTGGTGGGAGAAACTCCCAATCTCCCAGTTTAGAGGCTCCTGGAGTCCTAGAATGTCCACAGACCCACTCACTCCAGGAACCACAGTCAGGGCAACAGCTAGAGGGGCACCAGTCACAGATAGGAAGCAGAAGAAGTGCCTGGAAAAGGGGCGAGTGCTGAACAAGCAGCATTGTTCCCTCTCAGACCCCTCCCTCACATACAGCTCTGCAGCATCGTAAAACAGGTCACTCCACACTGACAAATACCTAAGGCTCCACCCTTTGCAATCTAACAGGTGCAGCAACTCTAGCTAAGACACAGAGGCAAACACTGGAGCCTGTCAAGTTGAGGAGATAGAGAACTACGGCCCAAATGAGGGACCAGATCAAGGTTCCAGTGGGAGAACTAAGTGATAAAGAATTAGCCAACCTAACAGCCAAGCAGATAGCCTGCCTAACACATGCAGAAGTTCAAAACACTGGTGATAAAGATGCTCACAGACTTGATAGCTGTGCTTAAATACGGTAAGCACATAAGGGAAGAAAGGAATGCTAGGCCAAGTGAAACAAAGGAAAATGCACACAGAACCATTGGTGAAGGAAAGGAAAACAGGATACAAGTAGATGACTTGGAACATAAGAAAGAAAGAAATAGTCAACCAGCATAGAAAGTAGAAACAGTAATTGAAAAAAACAAGGAGAGGCTTAGGAACCTTTGGGACAACTTTAAGCCTGCCAAAATATGAACCATAGGAGTGCCAGAAGAAGAAAAAGAGCAAGAAATTGAAAATTTATGTGAAATAAAATGAAGGAAAACTTCCCAAATTTGGTAAATGAAATAGACATACAAGTTCAGGAAGCACAGAGAATCCCAAACAAGCTAGACCCAAAGAGGACTACACTGAGACACATCATAATTAAAATGCCAGAGGTTAAGGATAAGAAAGAATCTTAAAAGCAGCAAGAGGAAAGAAGAGTTACTTACAAAGGGGTTCCTATGGGACTATCAGCTGATTTCTCAAAAGACACTTTGCAGGCAAGAAGGGACTGGTAAGACATACTCAAAGTGATGAAAAGCAAGGACCTACAACCAAGATTACCCTATCCAGCAAAGCTATCACTCAGAATGGAAAGGCAGATAAAGTGCTTCCCAAACAAGCTAAAGCTAAAGGAACTCATCATCACTAAGTCCTTATTACATGAAATGTTAAAGGATTTATTTGAGAAAAAGAGGATCAAAACTATGAATATTAAAATGACAACAAACTTACAGCTATCAACAACAGCACCTAAAAAAATAAAAACAGCCCTGGCTGGTGTGGCTCAGTGGATTGAGCACTGGCCTGTGAACCAAAGGGTTACGGTTCAATTCCCAGACAGGGCACATGCCTGGGTTGCAGGCCAGGTCTCCAGCTGGGGGCGTACAAGAGGCAGTCATAAGATGATGTTTCTCTCCCTCGCTTTCTCCTTCTTTCCCCCCTCTATCTAAAAATAATAAATAAATAAAATTTGAAAGAAGAAGAAAAACAGAATTTCTCCCATAACACAATCACAATCCAACTGAACATAACTGCAGGGGAAATGTTAAATAAATAAATAAGGAAACAAATCAAACTAAGCATATCATCAGAGTAGGAAGAGAACCATTGGTATGGGGACCATTTGGAGAATTATCAGCTGGATGGGGGAAGGGGGAGAAATGAGGAAATAGTGCAGGGATTAAGAAACACAGTTGGTAGTGCGAAATAGACAGGGGGATATTAAGAATAGTATAGGAAAGGGTGAAGCCAAAGAACTTATACGCACGACCCATGGACATGAACTAAAGAGGGTGGGATTGCTGGAGGAAATGGGGGTACTGGGCAGAAGGGAGCAAAGGGAAAAGAAATTAGGACAACTTTAACAGCACAATCAATAAAATATACTTTAGAAATATATATCCAGCCACCATACTATTCTTTTAACCTACAATTCATCTGGATTTAGGCCATATCCTGCCTTAATAATCCATACAATACGCTGGAGTAGATATCATGTGAATTAATCAAATCCTGTTCAATGATCCTTTTGTATTCTCCACCTGGGAGCACTCTGATTTCCCAATACTCATTTTAGACACAGCCAGTCTCACAATCTTCTCACTTATAAACTGCTGAATCACCAAAATGCAAACTTTTCCATCTGACAGTGTAATTGATTGCCTATCAGATCACCCCAGTGAAGCTTTAATTAATTCCTGAGGGCAAAACAAATGGCTAGCAACTAAGTTTTCAGTCAATTTAGCACCCATATGTGGGAGTGAGATCTGCCATATATAGGAACCAGATTTCTATCCACTCCCAGACCATTTCAGGTTGTTATTCCTCTGGTATTTCTCTTCTTTCCTCCTAAGCCAAACTAATCACCCCAAAGAGAATCTTTAAAATTCACAAGCCAATAAGCAGTGAGTCTTCTTTGACAGGAATACTAAGAGCCAAAATGGCTGGGAGCTCATTACCACTGTAACCTCGAGAATCTACTGGCCTCATTGCCAACATGCTCACCTGCCACTTGATAAATGGAATTTATCGTTGTTACCATGATTTCTTCTTTGTACTAGGAAAAGGTGCAGGAGGTTGAGATGCTACAGCACCTTTAGGGAGCTGGAGGGGTTACAAACGCTGATGACGGGCCTGTGAAATCTGGGTGAAAACCACATTCAATTCAAAAATGCCTTTAAAATCGTGTAAGTCTTCGTTGACATTCTCTTTAGAAGGAAGCCACAGAGAATTTCAGAGCTCCCCCAAATTCTCTTTTTATATTTGCTCCAAAATCCTAACCCCCACCTGTTTCTTTTTCTTTTTTCTTTCTCCTCCTTCTCTGCTCCACTGTCTTTTACATTGTTCTCCTTGCCTGCTTACTATTCCCCCTTCCCCTCTCTCTCCTCCTTCCTCAAGTGGAAAAACATGGTCTGCCCCTGACTAGGTCTCTTAACTTTGCCAAACACCTAGCAGCAGACTGAGTCAGCCAAGAATCCTCCCGGAAGTCAGGGAGTAGCAAGGGATTGGGGTTGTACATGTGTAAAATATATCTTACTTCCCATGACAACAGTATCAGACCAGGTCCAGTCTCTCTAGTGAGTTGCTTAGGAACACACACACAGCCTTTCTGATTTTATCTCCAGATTCTTAAGATAGTGGACAAAAGGATGTGAAGGATTGTCCCAACCTGCTCTCCTTGGGCCACTGACCACCTTTTGTTGGGTGACCTAGCTGGCAGTCCATCACCAGAATCGTTCAGGAGGAAGAAGAATGATCTGTCAGGGACTCCATCTGTCTCTAAAATTCTGTGACTCCAAATGCCCCTGCTCCTTGCAGTTCAATGTCCTGTCCTGTCCTTATTGCGTCTTTAAAAGTGACCACTCAACTTCCCATTCTTTAGCTCTAACCATTTGAGATAATTGGTATCGGTCCCTCTTTCTTTACCACCTCACTGAAAACTTTCTAATAATCTCATCTCCAAAACCTCAACTTTATCCTCTTCACGATTCAGATGGTCATAGTATCCTAAGGTAAAAAATTATCTAGCCAACTTCTCATATGGGTTTGTTGAATTGCGTCCTGTTTATCACACAATCATATTGAGGAAGAATTGTGTTTTCTTCTGTCTGCTCATATCTGTGGGACTCACACTTGGTATGACTCATGGGAACTAGAACACTTAAGAAGTGATAGTTGTGGCCAGCACCCAACTTCCATTATTTTCTAAGGGATACATAAATAACACTGTTCCAAACTTATTAGTCAGGCCTCTTGCACTGGAGAGCAGAGACAGGAACTCAATTCATGCTAGCTTAAGCAAAAAAAATGAATCTGTTGGCTCACTTAACCAGGAAACCCAGGCGTTTTTACTGGCCATAGACATAGCCACCATCTAGGTTTAAACAAAGTTGTCAGCATTTAGACTCTGAATCTCTCATTTCTGTTTGTCCCTTCTTATGAGTCCCATTTTTTTTCCTGCTTCAAAAGAGCTCCCCACCATCCCCCCAAAAAAAGCTTTCTTCATACACTTGGGAACACTATTGCTGGCAGCTACCAACTATTATGACATCCCAATTTAGCAACACCAGCATAAAACAAAATTTTCCCTCTTGTATTCATATATTAGTTTCAGGGAAAGACTCTAATTGATTCTTTTCGGTTAAAATGCCCACCCTTTCGGACCACTGCTACCAGCGGGATGGGATTCTATGGCTTTGACGCTACATTAAAAAAAAAAAAAACACAGGGAATAGAGGACTGACGTCCCAAAGGAATGAATGGACAGAGAAAATTGTGTATGTCCACTACACAGCGGGAGGCAGGGACAGGAGGACACCCTTTGGGATTCAAAACACTTGTGTTCCTGTGCTCTTTGGCCGGCTGTGTGACTTCTGACAAGCCAGAGTGTCTTTTTGAGCTTCAATCCTTCAATCCCTTCTGTGTAAAATGGTTACATGGTAGGTACTAATACAATATTAAATGATAAGTTACAGTATCTCTTTAGATATGACTTTTCAGATCATGAAAAACTGCCTTAACTGAAGAAGGCATTGCCATAGTGCCCATGTCCTCTATTTTTACCCAAAACACGCACGAAGCACTTTATATTTTAGGAAAAGCTCTGCCTCTACGATACAAGTTAGGAAATGAAGCTCAAGAAGTTGGAATGCCCTTTTACTAAAATTAACTTATTTGTGTAATCGTGGCCACACGCAGGCACAGAAAATATATATGACGATACTGCCATTGAATCATTTCCTGGATTAAGAAAAGCGGCAGAGCCTCGCTGAGGGACAACACGCACACAACCACCTCTTAAGGCGGGGATCCCTGGGAGCACGTACGCACAGCACAGCTCTCCTCTGGAGAAACCACTCTAGGATTAAGGAATTTCAGGGCCCAAAGGATTGCGTTCAGGCACACCCCCACCAATTAGAGAGAGAGAGAGAGAGCGTGTGTGTGTGTGTGTGTGTGTGTGTGTGTGTGTGTGTGTATTGCGCGCTCAGGGTTGAGGCGGAAGAACAGAGCGCAGAACAGACTAGAAAATTTAAAACACACCCACACAGGAAAAAAAAAAACCCATAAAAACAACTATCCGGGGCGTCTTTAGCTGGATCCTTCCAGGAACGCTGAGGCCTAGGCACGTTGCCTGCAGTCCCCTCCTTCACCCCTCCTCCGCCCGACTTCTGCTCCAGCGGCTCGTGAATCCAGTCCGCGTTTTCCTCTCTCCCTCCCGCCCTCCGGGTTAAAGCTCCCCCGCCAGGAGTAAACAAGCAGTCCAAACTGGCAGCCAGTAGGGCCCGCCCCTCCTCCCCGTTTCCTGCGCCTGCCCCAGCAACAGGCCCCGCCCCTCACGACAGGCCCCGCCCCGCGCCGCTCGGGCAGCCTGCTTAGCCCGTGAGGCATCCGCTTGCCCCCGCCGGCCGGGTGCCCATTCCCCAGTCCGCCCCCGGAGGCTTCTTCCTGGGGACACCGCTCCCTTCCAGCCTGCGCTCCCCAAGCCCTCGCGGGGGCCGGGTGCGTGGTGCACACGTGACTCGTGTTGTGGGCGGAGCCTGCGCGGACGCTGTGGGCGGCGGCCGCGAGGAGGGCGGGCCCAGGCCGCACCTCCCCAACTCCCCGGAGCCCGCCCGCGCCGGCCAGCCCGCCCGCCGCGCCCCGCCTCCTCCCCTCGGTCGCGGCTGGGGCCCCGCTCTGGCCCCTCGCCCGGCGAGCGCTGCGCCAGGCCTGCGGAGGACTGGGTCGCTGTTGCCGCGCAGCCTCCGCGCGCAGCGTGCGGGGGACTCGCCCCCGGCTCCTCCGAATCCCACCCGGCTGAGCCGCGTTCCTAGTTTCCTACCCGACCCCACCGAACCCTTCCTAGTCCCGAGCCCCCCGCTGCAGAAACACACCCCTTCCTGCCTCCGCTCCCGGAGACGTCCCCCGGCACACACAGACCTGTATTGTGCGGTCTCCCCGCACCTCTCCCCGGCCACTCCGTTACCGGAATGGGAGAGGCTCCCAGGGAGCGCACCGAGCCAACTCCCTTCACCTTTCTCTTCCTTTAACGGGGGGGAAACTTGAGGTTCAGAAAGGTGAAAAGATGTCCTACACCAGAGCCCAGAGCGGAACTCGGACCTCCTGTTGCCAGGGCCCGCTCCCTGTAGACCCCCTGCTGCAGCCCAGGGCCAGGCGGACTCCCCCGAAACCGGTGGCTCCAGTCTCGGCAGTCCAGTTAACTCCTTCCAGACCCCGCCCCGCCCCCGGGGAAATGTATCTGCCCAGGGCTTTTGATCTGTCTCAACATAGCTCCAGGAAACAGATCGCGGCTGGCAGAAAACTTTCACCAAGTACAGAAAAGAGAGGCAGTTTCATCTAGAGGTTGGGCAAAGGGACTGTGGAGCCAAAGAGGCCGAATGAATTCCAGTCCTCTCTCCACCAATAGCTACCTTGTGCAAATCATTGGACGTCTCTATGACTTCAGGCCCGCATCTGTAAATTGAGGGTAATGATAGTGACTATCTCACAGAAATGTGGGGAGAAGTGAGTTCATATAGGTGGGACAGCACTTGGCCTATAATAAACGAATCGAAGAATTGGCTCTGGGCTGGCCACGGTGCCGGGTTTCTTAATGTTCTAGCCCTCTTTCCTGATGCTTTCTACTTTATGGAACAGCCAGATTAATGTGTCAGGCCAGGCTCAGCTTTGCAGGACTGATTTCAGGGGCCAGCAGATAGTAAATGGCAGGGCAGAGGGCAGGAGAACCATGACTGGGACATCCCCACGTTGAAAGTGGTATAGTTGACATCTAAGCCAAGGGAAACAGGATGTGTGGCATAGTGGCAACAGAGGCAGGGAGCTTCTGGGTTCTGCCCTTGTAAGATGTTCAAGGTGGGATGCAGGGAGAGGGGGAAAGATGGGAATTCAGAGAATGAAGTCAGCCACAGGACGGAACAGTAGTGTCTGATGACAAAGGCATCCACCAGACACAATGTCAGACAGATAACTCCACCAGTTCGTGATCTTTTAGGACCCCATTCAATAAATCCCGCAAGCCCTCCCTCTTAAGTTTCTTGAGAGTAAGCCCCGTGTTTTTGTTTACCTTTGTTCATCCTCTAACTTCTAGCTTGGTGGTTTGGGAGTAAGTGATCAACAAATGTTGGAATGTTCTTTAAATGAAATTATGCATGTATATCACTGAGCTGGGCCTTGTGAAGAGGGTCCTAATTTTAAGAAAAGGAATCTTAGAGTTTTTATATCCAGTCCCCTCACATCTGAGTTAAAGGAAGCTATTTGCCAGGGGTTATACAGCAGTTAGAAACAGAAGCCTAGTCGCTGCTTTTGGTCTTATATTATTTCCGTGACACCACTTGGAACGTGCAACGCAATCAAAAGGAAAAAGCAACCACCCCCTAAAAGCCATAGAACGAAATAAGGCACTGTGTGCTTAAGACCTGAATGCAGACAGAACCGAGTGGTAGAAGTGGAGAGGATGGAAGCCCCCAGGGGCTGGGATCACTCAGAAAATGCTCACTGCCAAGAGAGGTCTTGAACCGGTCCTGAAGGATGGGTAGGATTCAGGACCAAGGAAAGGAGAAAGAATTCCTGGCAGGGGAAGTGGCTTTCTCTGCCAGGCTGTGGGGGATGTTAAAGGGTCCGTGGGAAACTGATTGGGTTAAAAGAGAGGTTTGGGTTGGATCATAGTGGAAGAAAGTGTTAGAAGGTTAAGTTTAGGTCAGATTTGGGAAAATTTCAAGTACCAGGATAAGGAGTTTTGAATTTAGTGTGTGGCTCATGGGGAACCCCTGAAAATAGGCACTGAGCTAAGCACTGAACCAAGACAAGATACCAGGTAAAGGTCTGCCAGCTTGATCTAATTTGCATCTTTTTTAGACAGTTGCTTGCCATATATGTGCATTTACTTACCCACGCATGAAGGAAACCTCTACCAACCAGCTTGTCTATATTTATTTCATCTCCAAATACCCACAATATCTGTGTGGGAGCAAAGGAAGGAGAGAGAACAACAGAGTTTGTGTGCTTGCTGTAGACCAGGCACAGTCATCTGTGATACCTCATTTTATCCTCACTGTTTCGTGGGGTGTAGATGTTGTTGCTACAATAACACCCAGGGACGGTAAGTAACTTTCCCAGATCACAGATCTAGGAAGCGGTGGAGCCCAAATTCAGGTCTGCCACCAAAACCTTATTCCCCAGTCAATCCACTGTCACAACTCTCTAATGAGAAGATACATGGATTGTGTTCTCACTCTCAGTTTCCTTCTTACATGACCCAGCTAGGCTCACGTTTCTAGGAGCACTTTCCTATCCCGCTTTCTATTCTTGTCTTTAGGAAAGGAAAGTCCCATTTTGCATCTTTAGAAGCAGACACAGCTGTGTTTGAATTCTATTTCCACCACTTAGGAGCTGGTGCCTAGAGGTGGATTTGCTCTGAAGCTACAACCTTAAGCTTCAAAAACCTTTATTTGCATAGGCCCCCCTGGCAAGCCCTCTTCCCAGTTCTGAATCTGTCTTTGTGCAGTGCTGTTCTTAAAGAGGGTTCCAACAGTTGTATAAACTTCAGGCCTCCAAGAAACCTGGATCTGCCCAGACTGGATAACATCCATCAAGTTACTTTATTAGACTTAATTTCCTCATCTAAATAAAATCATTCTAGACTCTGGTCTACCAGCAAACATCCAATTGACAAATAGTACTAGAGATGCTGATTTAACCTGAAGAACTTGATCACCTCTAATCTTACACCTAAGGCAAAGGTTCACAGGGACATAGGCCAAAAGAAATAAATAATTAGTTCATTTATAAAATAGTTAGATCTAAAAAAATTTAGTATTTATGCCCTAACAATTTAATGGTTGTTTGCAATAATAATAATGCCTAAATCAAAAAAGACTTATATTTTTATTTTATTCTTAAATAACTACAATCACTTCCTAATGAAAGTTGTGCACTTGTGGGGCACTATACAACTTCTCAAGCCCTGGAATCAGACTGTACACAACTACCCTCATTTCCTTTTCCCCATCAATTTTCTTTTTAATGTAGCATCCATCAAAAACCTCACTCCAGAAAGGTAAGATGTCATCAGAAGGAATGTGAAGCAATCTAATGTTAAAACTGTGGATTGTATTTAATTAATAGCTCATGCAGTGTACGACAGATGTCAACTATCACTATGTTTCCTTCAAATTTTTAAAATATCCTGAGGTGCCCCTGTGAATTTGCTGCCACTCCCATTGGTGCCCCAGCACACAATCTGGGAACCGGGAGATTAAGAAACCTGTCAGAGACTGTTCAGGAAGCAACCAGAGGGCAGCAGAATTCTCCCCAGGAGGGTGGAAAAACAGGGAAACACTTGTACCCTTGTTCACAGTTTTATTACTTAGCTGTCTGGTACCTCTGCATTCATAGTTGTAGCTATTTTCATAACGTGAACAAAGCAAGGAATAATGGTGGGTGATTGGGAAGCCTGAGCTCCAGTTCCAGATCTGTCACTGGAGAAGTATAACACCTTGCCGATAATCTCCTCTTTCCAAAATTATATATATATATATCTCCCAAAAGTATCGAGCCAATGTCAATATAATTAAAACATTATTTGGTTCTCTCTCTCCCATACACACACACACACACACACACACACATCCTCAAGCTTTCTCCTAAGAAATCAAAGTTTTTAATGTACTTCCTAGGAAGCTGAGGAATGTGCCATCTTTAAATCAAATAACATCCATTTCATATTAGGCAACTTTCTGAGAAGAGGGAAGAAAGGATAACAACAGAAAGCTCTATACAAAGAGGATTCTGGGGTGATGGAAATGTTTCTTGATTTGAATGCAAGTGACTGGGTGTGTTCAGCTTTGGAAAATTCTTCAGGTTGTACACTTTTGATATCTGCATCCCTGTATTTATGTAATACTCTTTAAAAGGGAGGGAGAGCCCTGGCTGGTGGCACAGTGGATAAGGCACCGACCTACGAACCCAAAGGTTGCTGGTTTGATTCCCAGCCAGGGCACATAACCAGGTTGCCAGCCAGGTCTCCAGCCAGGTCCGTAGCTGGAGGCAGGTGAAAGGCAACCATACATTGGTGTCTCTCTCCCTCTCTGCCTCTCTCCCTTCCCCTCTCTCTGAAAATAATAAAATTAAAAATTAAAAAATATAAAATAAAAAAAGGGACGGAGACAGCTTTTGAATATAGACTTCTTTCCTTTATCACCAAGAAATAAAAAATAAAATAATAAAATTAAAAAATAAAAGAATAAAAGGGAGGGAAGCAAACTGCAGAATCAAAACAATATATAAATTACATAAAATATAAACAATACCATGTAAAACACCTCTGAGAATGAGTTGCAATGGTGTGAATGTGGTATGTTTGTGATAATGTTTTAAAATAAATTTTAAATTATTAAAAAGAATGAAAGAAAGTTGTGCCAGCTCTAAGGAGCTCTAAGACTTGGGCCAGGAGGAGGGAATCTCCTGTCTTCTGCCAAAGGAGTTTTGAAAGGTACTCCTTTGTACCTGCTTTTCTCCCTGCCACATTACCAAGGGTTAGATGCTAGCCGGAGCAGAGCCATCAAAAAAGACATTTCAGCTCTGGCTGGTAGCACAGTGGATAAGGTGCCGTCCTGCGAACCCAAAGGTCGCAGGTTCGATTCCCCAGCCAGGGCACATAACCAGGTTGCAAACCAGGTCTCCAGTCAGGTCTGTGGCTGGAGGCAGGTGAAAAGCAACCATACATTGATGTCTCTCTCCCTCTCTGCCTCTCTCCCTTCCCTTCTTTCTAAAAATAATGAAATAAAATCTTTAAAAAAAAAAAAAAAA
>PVIW01009852.1:0-39575 GCA_004026585.1 Noctilio leporinus
TTTAGTCAAAAATCACACTATTCTCTGTGTGGTCTGGATCAATGTTATTTAGAATTGCTCAAATTTCAAATATATAAGATAAATATAAATGTTTGCATACATTCATGCATTTTATCTACCTACATATGTACAATGGAAGAACAGAAATTAAAGGCCAGGTATAATAAAGTTGTTTGCTAAATATAAATTGAATATTGACAGTAATTCAAGTAGAATATATGAGATAGTTAAATAAGGTTAAAAAGAACTTGGGACTTGGGAGAAATCATGGCAAATGTTTTAAGAGTAAAATTGTAAACTAAAATAAATGTCAAAGAAGAGGTTGTATAGGACCATAATAAATTTAAATTTTTGCATTAAAAAAAGCTTTGAGGTCCTGGCTGGTGGCACAATGGATAAGGCCCCTGCCAGTGAGTCCAAAGGTTCGATTCCCAGCCAGGGCACATAACCAGTTTGCAAGCCAAGTCTCTGGCCAGGTCTGTGGCTGGAAGCAGGGAGAAGGCAACACACATTGGTATCTCTCTCCCTCTTTGCCTCTCTCCCTTCCCCTCTCTCTAAAAGTAATACATAAAATCATTAAAATAATTTATGTATTTAAGTTCTCTTACTTGAATTACTGTCAATATTCAAATTATATTTAGCAAACAACTTTATTATACCTGGCCTTATAGATGTTTAATCTACTATAGTGGTTTTCTGTTACTTCTCTTCCCAACTTTATAGCCAGGCTTGAGGTTTCATTGCTCCAATAACTCTTACAACCATATGAAGATCACTTTAATTTATGTTCTTCCAGAAAAAGACTGGGAATCAAAACAGCGACCTTTGGATTTGCAGGCTGGCACCTATTTTTTTTTTAATGTAGTTTTACCTATTTGTTATAAAGGATATAATGATGGAAACAGTAAACAGGGCAAAGTCAGGAGGTGGGGACCTGGCACTCCCTGTACCCCTTGGTTCAGGAATTTGGATTGGGCTTCCTTATTCAGAAATTATTTACTCCATCTCCAGCCCTTGTGCTCTCCTATGAGGATGGGGGTGAACTGAAAGTCCTAATTTCTAATTACGGCAGTGATTCTTTCTTAAGGTGAATGCAAATAGCATGTATCTGTCTGCCACAATCTGAGGAGACCATGAAAGATATATAAAACAGCTGGGGTGAGGAGCTGTCATACTATCACTATGCCTTCCAGTTGCCCTAGCAATAACCAAATAAAAAATAGGGGCCAAGAGTACATGACAGAATGATAAGTGGGTGCTGATTCAATGAGCAATATTTTTAAACATTTACTTTTAGAGAGAGGGTAAGAAAGGGAGGAAAATATGAAGAGAAACATTTACATATGAGAGAAACAGCCATCAGTTACCTCTGGCAAGCCCACAAACTGGGACCTGGCCGCAACCCAAGCATGTACCCTGACTGGGAATTGAATCAGCAACCTTTTGCTTTGTGGGATGGTGCTCAACCCACTGAGCCACACCTTTCAGGGCAATAAGCATTTTCTTAACTTTAATTATCTGGTAGTAGACACTTGTTACTTTATTGTCCAGTGTTCATTCCTCATTTGTCTCATGACAACACTTTACATTTGAAACAAAAAATTTATGTTATTTGTTTTTATTAAAAGATGTCACCTCCCTGGCTGTATGTATGGTTGGTAGTCATTCCATATTAATTTTGCAGGTAGTTGAGGTATAAATCAATTAGTAAATTTCAATCTCCTAGTCAATAGATTGCTCCAGGAATTTGCAACAAATTCCACTTAAGCGAAAGGGATGCAGACCTAGAACTTTTACTCACATTCTTAGGGAGCAACATCACTTTCTTTTCTATTGAACTTGGGGATGAAAATTAAATACTGGGGCTCCAGGAACCTGCTACAGGAACATTACTTTTTCAGGGATGGTGCTTACATAGACATGAATAGAACTGAGATGGAGAAATGCCAGTTCCTTGATTATACATTGAATTCCTGGATCAAGTAACTTCAGCTATTCCCTTGAATATTATTTCACATGAAACAAGGAATTATTTTTTCCTTATGCAAGTTTGAGTTAGGTTTGTTGTCACTTGAGGCCAAATCTCTCTTAAGTAATTCAATTTTACATAGTTTATAGATAAGAAACTTATAGATGCTGAGAGGTAGCATAGTTGATCTAACATCAGGTAGTGTAGGGCAAAGTCTGAGAGCAAGATGGAACTTCTATTTAAATTTATATATCCCAGTGGCCTTCCATTAAATTAGATATTTCTATTTAACTAATCAGTAACTATATTGAAGTTTCTTAACTAGTTTTTTCCTTCAATTTAGCCAAGTTTCTCTCCATTTAATTGTTCCAGTATTTCCATTCCAGAGTTTTCTTTCTAAAATATATACATGGTCATGTCTTTTTCCCATTTAACAAAGTACTGTTTCCCTGCTAAGTAATTCTTAGTTGAGTAGGTGATATGTAAACTATATTATTATTCAGTCATACCAAACATGCTATGCTCTGTTGTTTCCCATTCCAGTAAGACTTTTTTCACTAGACTAGGACTCTTTTCCCAATTTTTCCTCAGACCAAAGGTTACCTCATCTTATTGACTTATGCCTCTCACAAATGCCATGTAATGGTTTTTGCTTATGAATATCTTCATTCCATCAAACTCTTATCCTTTAGGTCAAAGACTTTTATCACAACACTATTTCTTTTTAAACAAATAATGCTTACTACATGTTGTGCCCTCAAATGATTTTTAATTAACTAATTATTTTATTAGCTGCCATTTCTATTATAGGACTTCAAAGATGAGAAAACAAAGTCTTACAGGTCAGACAATGTTAGGTAAATCAAGGGGGTATGAATACAAAACAAATAAGTCATGTTATCAATGAAGTATTATCTATCTTCTGTTAGAAGATGACAGATGACAAAATAATTTGCCCTTAAAAAAATAAAAATCCTTCCTCTACCAATTTATAGAAAACCAGTGGGTAGAGACCATGAAATATGACACTAATAAAGTCAGAAAATTTAAAGTTTGCTAGACATTTTGGTGATTATTTCATAATATACATATACAAATATCAAAGCATTATGTTGTACATCTGAAACTAATATGCTGTTATATAAATTATACCTCAATAAAAAATTCACTCAACTAATAATTTCATGTCATTTATAGAATTTGGTTTTTAAAGTGATTTTAGCCTTGTTGAAAATAACTATATATAAAACAATTATAAAGTTAACTAATAAAAATGCATAATAAAATTGGTGTTGGAATTGGGATAAAATATTTATTCAACCTTTAGAATGCCAAAGTATTTTACCATATATTGGTAAAAGTTTCCTACATGAAAAAATAACTGAGGCATTTGATTGATAACTTTATTATGAACTTTTAATATGCCAATAATATCTTCCATTCTATTTGTACTTCTTGTAAAGAAACCTCAAAAAAAATTAGATGTGAAGAACTTGATGGGATAAATTTCTCAGGATAATTTACAATCCGTAAGAGCAAAGAGGCACCAACATAGTTAAAGAAGCTTGCAACATATCATCCAATTATGATACATGGCCTTTTCAATCCTGAATCAAATAAATTGCATTACAAAATACTTCATGGGGCAAATGGGAAAATTTAAACACTAAAAAGATATTTGATGATCATAAGAAATTTTTTAAAAAAGAATAATACTACAATGATTTATTTTTATTACAAACTTCTTGGACATGGATATTGAAATAGTCATAAAGAGAATATTTGGTTTTAGATTTCTATGGATTTCAAAGGCATGGGTGAGGATATAGATGTAATAATGTTGAACAGGAGTTTAAAGTTTTCGATGCAGGGTGATGAGTACTTTGGATTCATTACATTGTGATCTACTTTATATTTTTTTGAGGTTTTTCATATTAAAATGTTTTAAAACATACTTGTCATGTAGTACTCAAGTATTTCATTTATATTTGGTTATAGATAATCTAATAACCTATTAAAAAATGACTCAGCTTTTCTGACCTCCAAGAACACATGAATAGCACTTTCACATAGCAGTGACATATTGATAACCACAGCAAAATTCAAATATTATTTCAGCATGATCAGAGTAAAAAGAATAAACAAGTTTAATAGATTCCATGAATTTTTTCCTCCCATTCTTTATCAAATAAAAAAAAAAAAAAAAAAAAGCAAACAGCATGCTATTTCTATAGAAGTCAGTTTTCCTGCAGCTGTTTCTTAGGAATTGTTAGACCCACATTTTGGCATAAAATAATGCATTGGTACACTTGCAATTAAAAGAAGAGCTGAATCTTGGTCCTTGCTGGACATGTAGTTACGTGTATGAAATCAACAGTGAAAAAGTAATGGAAAATATTATTTTTCAAACTGTTTGCATGAAGAGTGTTTAATTCCATTCATTTATCAAAGTCATATTTTACAAATTATTGCCATATTCTACAGTAGCTCTAAAATTATGTTTCATGTATCATCAAATGAAGGAGCTGGCTTGTTTCTATCAGATTAATATTAGATTACCAAGTTATTGCTGGTATTTGTTTAAAGGTAATTAACTCCATTTCCCTTTAGAGGGGTCTTCTGAAATAAAATTAAAAAAAAAAAAGTAAAGCTCTGTGCTGCTTAATGTTTATGAGTCAACATTGTGAATGCTTCTGCTATGCCCTTAAAAATGGTGGCTAAAACAATAACAAAGCATCATGGTCTTAGATCACAGGATCTAAATTTCTATGGGATTTGACTTAATGTAAATTCTACTTTTGGAGTTTAAAAAAATTAGAACATTTTGTGTGGGTAAATGTTTCAATTCAGGCGTTTAAAGAAAACAGAATAAACTATTGAACATCTGCTCAATGTAATTACACTGGGAAATACAACATCTTGAAATGAAGCTACAAAAAATTAAATTAAAATAAATTAAAATAAAATAAAATAAAATAAAATCTACTTTCCCCAAAGCCAAGCACCCAGCAAAAGTAATCTTATTTTTTAATGACTCCTTTTGGTAATTTTTCAAAACTTCTAATAAAACAGGCAAATCTTTATCATATTAAATCTTTAGAAAATGCATGGATACAAAAATTAACAGATACTTAAAATTTATGTCTGAATCAGTCTTTCAATTTCTTCTGCTACCTTTTTCCTTGATGAAGTCACTCTATGTGCAAGTGTTCTACCTTTTTTCTTTTTTTAAGATTTTATTTATTATTTTCAGAGAGAGGGCAAAGGAGAGAGGCAGAGAGAGAGAGAGAGAGAAACATCAATGTATGATTGCCTTTCACCTGCCTCCAGACATGGGCCTAGCTGGAGATTTGGTTTGCAACCTGGTTATGTGCTCTGGCTGGGGAATCAAACCAGTGATCTTTGGGTTTGTAGGTTGGCACCTTATCCACCGATCCACCAGCCAGGGCCTTTATACAGTTTTATCTACTCCTGATGGCTAATGGAATAATGGTATAGTCATTTGGTGGTCTGAAACACATATAGTACAGCATTTTTTCTAAATCTTCATCTAGCTCACATAAAGCAAAATCTGTTTCAGGTGTACTCTTTTCTATAGCTATACTTAGTCACTGATCCAAAGACCACTGGCAACGGAAGAACTAGTGACAGGGAGATAACACTGTCCAGCTACTGATAGCTGCAAGCCTTTGAAGCTTTTCTCTCAGTTTAGATATAAATCATATACAATGAAGGTGCAGAACATTAAAGGCAGAAATTCTATAAAACAAGTTGAGCTGAAATGTACTAAATTACTGATGTTCCATCTGCTGAAGTGA
Source organism: Noctilio leporinus (assembly GCA_004026585.1). Taxonomy (NCBI): domain Eukaryota; kingdom Metazoa; phylum Chordata; class Mammalia; order Chiroptera; family Noctilionidae; genus Noctilio; species Noctilio leporinus. The sequence continues at coordinate 5,788 of PVIW01009852.1, forward strand.
TAATAATTTTTAATCACCTGACTGAAAAGCTTCACTTCACAAAGAATCCATGTTCAGTTGTCCTATGGGAGGTACTTTATAGATGTACAAAGGAAGGGGATGGTGACAAATATGTAACCATTTTACAAGGGTTCAATGTGACTGTAAAAAAACAATTAGCAATTTCTGTAGGAAAACGTTAGAAACAATATGTTTCCAATAGTGTAGAAAAAAATATTTTTTGCCATCAGAGTGCTGAATAGAAAGTTAGGACTGGAGCCTGCCAATTTTCATACACGTATATAAAGGTATGAATAAATAAGACAAGGATTTATGATATAGCATAATATCCTACCTTAGAGCAAATGTTAAGGTCAATATTCAAACATAAGTTTCCAAGAAAGGAAGAACCAGTCCTTTGAGTGTTCCATTCCTGCCAAAGTAATTAAATATTAAATATTATTACCTCAGTTTAGAGCAGATAAATATTTGATTTACCTAAATTATTATGTAAAAATTTCATGTTTTCCAAACATTTTCTTCATCAGTTTATTTTCCCTTGTAGATTTACCTATAACAGTGGTATGCACAGATCAGAAGGACTTAGAAACTTTTTGGCCTCTGGGAGGGTACAAATTTCTATAAATTAAACACTTATTGAGAGAATAATCCAGTAACATGACATTTATCCATAACAAAGTAAAATGTTGCAAACATAGTGTTATATAATATTTTAAAATTCTGTTCATAGAAATGAATCTATAATCAGTATACTGATAAATCAGGCTGCTAGCCTACAATTATTTTTAATATAATAGAAAATGCAAATTAAGCAAATTTTTACAGAATGGCTATTAGCAGACAAGAACTTGTTCTAATAACTATATGTTATATCACTTAGTAATATCATAGAACCAAACAAATTTTAAATCTTAATAATTCACTAAAGCCAAAGTAAATTACACAGATACATTATAAGTTCTTTAGTATGCACCATGATCCCCCTCTGTGTTGTCTTTACACCAGGACACAGCTGGGAGGAGCAACCCCCATTTTCAAAATCATGGGTCTCATAGCAGAGGGTTTGGGTGGAAAACATGCTAGTCATAGAGATTTTTCTTAAACTGACACCATCACTTCTACTCATAGTTCATTATCAAAGAAAAGTTCATGGCCAAGTAATATCAGTGTGGAAGAGATGTATAATCACTTTTCAAAAATTAAAAACAGCACTGCTTATGGCCAGAACAAGGCGTTCTAAACTCAACACAAATACCACTCAAATAAGGCTATACTGCAAGCATAATTAGAGCAAGACAAAAATAAATTACTCTACAAGCCCAACAATTGAGCAAACTTAGCTTTTATTCAATGTGGATAATTGTTGCTGTTTTACCCATGACAATTCGAGCCCACTTTAATGCTGCTTCTTTCCACAGTGTTTAAGATTCCCAATTTCTCTATTCTCTCTGCATATAGAAAATATCTAATTCATAATCAACCACAGTTTCCTGATGCCTCCCACTAATCATCCAGCACAAGCCTAAATTCTATAAAATGATCTTCTCAACAGTTCTTTTTGAGATGTTACCACAATTTCTCTGGGATGCATTTGCTGTTTCTATAGCAAGCTAAATTAGCCTAACTTTTGAACTATAGGTACATCCCCAGAGGTCTCTTAACAGTGACTTTTAATACTGGGTAGGCAGAGGGCCTGTTTTCAATAATGTCAGTGATCATGCTTATGATTATTTTTTGTAAATTATACCTCCAGGTGTAGCATCACACCAGAAAAGCGACATATGTTCTGCACTATGTGCAATGTGTACACCATAATGGAATACTAATTGAACACTGTTTAAAAAACAAAACTGCCCTGGCTGATGGCACAGTGGATAAGGTACCAGCCTGTGAACCCAAAGGTTGCTGGTTCGATTCCCAGCCAGAGCATATAACCAGGTTGCAAGCCAGGTTCCAGCCAGGTCCACAGCTGGAGGCAGGTGAAAGGCAACCCCACACATTGATACTGTAAGGAAGCCCCCCTTAACTGGCCCTGGCTAAGCCTCCCTTAACGGCCTGTAAAGGGGATGTAAAGGGTTAACGGTCTTGGCTCTTGGGCAGCAGGCAGCTTGAGTGAAACGGCTTTGGCTCCTGGATGGGAGCCAGCTGTAGCCAGCTTGAGAGATAAGAAAGGCGCTGAAAAACTAGCTTTAATTTCTATGTCTGTTTCTGTAACCTCACTTGCAAGGCCAGGGAGTGAAACTTCAACTATAAAAGTTGCTTTTTGCCTTAGCTCAGGGCCCAGAATTTGGAGAGCAGCTTCTCCTCTGGGACCCTGCGTGAATAAAGGATCGTACTCCTGCATTTCCCCAGTGTCTGGTTGGTTTCCTTCTGAATTCTGATAGAACAATACCTCTCTCCCCCTCTGCCTCTTTCTCTTCCCCTCTCTCTAAAAATAATACATAAAATCTTAAAAAAAAAAAAACTTTCTACAGAGGTTGAATCTAAACCATCTCCATGCTTATAAGCATTTTTCTAAATTATTCTGTTAGCATAGGCAGCTAGTTAGGTACTAATAAAAGAGAAAGAAGAAACTGGCTAAGCTTAATTAACTACAAAGGACAGCTTCCCAGACACTCGAAAAGATAGCCACATTGCTTGGCCAAAAGGATTAATGATCCTCTGCCCCTCCAAGTAGAGTGAAAGGACTGGGTTTCCAATCCCCCTGGGAGAGGGATAAAGAGTAAGGGGGAAATTCCTTTGTTGGACACATGCACATTACAAGCTAAGATGGTGCAGGGGGAAGTCCTAAACACATGTACACTGGAGGCCAGATGAGGAGGCAAAACTACAAGGCATGTACAATAGGAGCCATAAAGGAGAGGAGTCTAGCTTGGGAAAATCTGGGTTAAAAAAAGATAGAATAAGAACACAAAACCACAGAAGATCCAGAAAAGGGATTGTTTATGTTGAGGCACCAGCATAGTCCTGGAAAGATCCAGAGAAAAAGAATCAATAGTTTGAAAGAAAGTCTACTCTAGGAAACAAGATGGTGGAGGAGTAGGTAGAGTGACACTCATCTCCCAGGACCAATCTGGAATTACAATTTAACTGGGGAAAAATCATCTGGAATAACCAACAAAACACCAGCTGGAGTGAAGCCTTATAATCACGGATAGAACAGAAGAGGCCACTTCATCACAATATGACAGGTAGGAAGTTCAGAGAGTCAAGAGGACTCGCTGGGCTCCCACAGGCAGTAGCTGAAGGGATGGAGAAACATATCAGCAGTTAGGACCCCCACCTGAGAAAGGTGGGTTCTAGACCCCTAGCTGGGCTTACCAGCCTACAGCAACAAAGCTGAGGGTAGAATAGCATCCAGCTGTGAAAAACAAAAAGCTGAGGAGTTTGCTAGGCTGAGATGGCTAGAGACAGAGAATTATTAAAGGGACCAAGCATGAAAATACATTGGTACACTCTTATCCTAGTCTCCAGCAGAGGGAGAGCAGAGTGGACCAGGGACACTTAAGAAGAGTTTGGGGCGGGGTCTTTGAGGAGAGAAATGAAGGACCAGCCAACAGGGTCCCAGTGCTGATTCATTCCCTACACCAAAGGCAGACTGCTCCAATCTGTGTCAGCCTGAAGGGAAGTGATAGCCTTACACATAGGAATCAATCTGCCCTGTCCACCTATGCCTAAATTTATAACCTATCACAGATTGATTAGATTAAAAACTAAATTAATCTGCCCCATCCAGCAGGGCCTATATCTGAGAGCTGACCACAGCTTAATTGGATTAAAAACTTAAGGACACAGATAAAGATAGTGGATCTACGGTAGGCTCTAACAGGCTAACTAGGCCCAAACTGAGACATGATCTGATGTCACCATGGGTGGATCCACTAAGTAAAAAATGTGTACTTCTACAACACAGAAGATCACACTGCAAAGACCAATCTAAGAAACAGAAACAAACAAGAAGAATCACCTAAAATAGGGAGACAAAGAAACAACACCCCACTGAGAGGAAAGGACTCCACAGAAAGAGTGACAAATGAAATAGAGGCAAGCACACTATCAGACATGGAACTCAAAAGGATGATTATAGACAAGTTCAATAAGCTCAGAGGGCTCATAAAGAAAACTACAAACAACATCAGAGGAACTACAAGAACTTACTCAGAACTACACCAGCATTAAAAACGGCATAGAAACTATCAATGAGAGTCAGGAGGAAATGAACAATTTCTGAATTGAAGAACACAGTAGAAGGAATCAAAAGCAGTTTTGAAAAAGCAGAGAATTGGATCAGGGAATTGGAGGACAATGTAGAAAAAAATCACAGATAGTTCAACAAAATTAAAAAAAAAAAAAAAAAAACTGAAAAAGAGTGAAGAGATTTTAAGAGAGCTGCAGGACTACATGAACCATAATAATATCCATATCATAGGGATACCAGAAGGAGAAGAAGAGGAGCAAGGGATAGAAAATGTGTTTGGAAAAGAAATGACAGAAAGGTTTTCTAAATTGAGGAGAGAAAAAGTCACACAAGTGCAGGAAGCACATAGGGTCCCAAGGAAGATGAACTCAAATAGGCTTCTCCAAGTCACATCATAATTAAAATGGCAAATTTCAAAGACAAGGAGAGAATTCTAAAAGTAGCAACAGAGAAACAGCTAATAGCATACAAAGGGGCTCCAATAAGGTTATCAGCTGATTTCTCAAAAGAAACAATACAAGCCAGAAGGGAATGGCAAGAAATATTCCAAGTAATGAAAAACAAAACTACAACCAAGAGTACTCCACCCAGCAAGGCTCACATTCATTATGAAGGGTGAAATATGGAGTGTCCCAGACAAAAGATGGCTAAAAGAATACAGCTCCACCAAACCAGCATTGCAAGAGATGCTAAAGGGTCTACTTTAAGAAGATAAGGAAACAGAGAGAGACAGAGAGGAACACACATACAAGGAGAAAAATTGGCAATGAATAAGTACCTAAAAATAATAATCTTAAATGTAAGTAGATTAAATACACCAATCAAAAGACATAGGATAGTTGAATGGATAAGAACCCACTTTAAGTTATGAATGCTTTAAAATAATCTTGTTATGAATAGATTTTATTAAATAATGTATAATTTATTATTTTTATTTTATATATGTTACTGCAGATTAAGTTTTCTTAGATTGGAATTATTTCCTAATTTGGAAAAATCAAGTTACTTGCAATAATTCTTAGAAATATCAATTGCAGAAAAGGAAACAAAAAGTAAGAATGTGTATTACATAGAATACATGCTATCTTTCTTATTTGGTATTACAAAATATGTGATTTTAGGTGGTGTGTAATATATAGATTTTATTAGCAGTTTATGTTTTAAATATGAACCAACTGGTAGTTGGTGTGTTGAGATTTTAGTTGATCTTTAGGTAAGAAAAGATTCTGAGAGTGAAGGCTAATTTGGGATGGAACTTATTTAACTATAAGATTCAGGTACATAGGCAATATATAGTCTCATATTAGTACTTAAATTAAATGAGATTCCTTTCAAATAGATAGTGGAAATAGACATTTCTAGCAATTAAGGGCCCCAAACTGGGGATGCTTGGGAAATTGTATTAATGCTATAATAAACTTCATTATTGAAATGTGAACATACCTAATCTCTACCTCAGCACTCTTAAATAGTTCAGTGGTTAGTTTAGTACCATATAGAAAGTCAACCACAAGTTCAAAAAATAGCTGGAATGCTAGTTTACAAAATTATTTAAATCCTAGTTTGTTTGTTTTACCTCAAATTAGTAGGTATCATAATTTTTACTCTGTGGGGACTAGCTGAGCACTGCAAGTTCCATTATTTCTGAAGGCTGCAACTTGTAAAACACATGTAGAGGAAAAACAGAGTGTATTAAAAGAAAAAGATCTCTGCATGGCATAAACAAAATCAATCTACTATCTTAGATGGAAAATTCCAAAATAAGAAATTGTAGTTCCAGTAGTTTAAAATAAAGTTGAGATGTCTCATGAAAGAGGTATGTTCTGACTCAGAAACCAAGTTTATTTTTTACTATGGGTTCAGCACTGTCTCTAGGACAGCTTTCACAAAAGTGAGTTCTGCAATACACTATTTCTGCAATATAGTTCACAAAAATAGCATTTCAGAGTAAAATAATTTTTTAAATATGCTTAATTTATTACAACGTATCTAAAGACCATTTAACATATAATGATATAAGCTATTGACATATTTTAAAGTTTTTGTATTACCTCTTCAGAATCCAGTATTGTACTTTATCATATATTGCAATTTGAACTAGCCACATTGTAAGTGGATGCCATATTGAACAGATTTAAAGAATAAAGAAGACTAAATATTTTGGGAATGAATATAAAGTTTATTTTATTAGATCAGGAGAAGTCTGCCTATAATCAAGCAAATAAATGTAGGTAGGATCTGGGAAGGATAATTATGAGAGGAAATGTTTTTCAGGGACAAGAAATGAAAGAAACTAGACCAAAATATTTCTAATAGCAATTTTTGAAGGCAATTAGTTTAATTATGTTATTAGACATTGTCACAGGAGTAGAAATATTTTTCTAGTGTAATATTTGTAAAAATATGTATGTGTATAAATGTATTTATGCATATGTTTAGTAATATTGCAACTGATATCACTCTAAAAAGTAATTTTTTAAACAAATAAATTAGGTAAGCATTTTGAAATAATGAAAGAAAAACTTTGTACTAATATGATTTAATAGGCTGACAGAGGCAGTAATTAAATGGTGAATTGCCTGGATGTGAAAAAACAAAAAACAGAAAAGAAGTACACATTGGTGGGTACAGAATTGACAGGGAGATGTTAAGAATAGTAGAGGAAATGGAGAAGCCAAAGAACTTGTATGCAAGACACATGGATGTGAACTAAGGGGACCATTATAGGAGGGTATGGAGTGTACCAGGTAGAAGGAAGTAAACAGGAAAATTGGGGCAACTGTAATAGCAAAATTAAATGAAATATATTTTTTAAAAAGGAAGAAAAAACCCTACCCTCTCCCAAACTTAAAGAATTATAGCCCTGGCTGGTGGCACAGTATATAAGGTGCCGGCCTGTGAACCCAAAGGTCACTAGTTTGATTCCAGCCAGGGCACATAAATAGGTTGCAAGCCAGGTCTGTAGTTGGAAGCAGGTGAAAGGCAACCATGCATTGATGTTTCTCTCCATCTCTTCTTCTATCCCTCTCTCTCTCTACCTCTCTCTTTTCCCCTCTCTCTAAAAATAATAAATAAAATCTTTTAAAAAAGCAAACAAACAAACAAAAAAACACTCTAAATGAGAAGTGTGACTGTATATATGTGAACAGATGTTAGTGATATTAAGTCAGTGCCAACATCTTTATCAAGCAGAGAGACATATTAATAATATTAAATAAAGTGCAATTGTGGCTGGACTTTGATAATAATGGGAATCATGGCTTTGGAAGCCAGGAGGATGCTTTCTGTATTTAATTCCTGATTTTGTATATATGTAAGTGATACTCTCTCAAATGCGATTCCTCTCAGTTTAGGAGAAATGGCAGCCAGGGGAGGTTGACCAAAACTTTCCAGATTACCACCAAGAGATTGCATCTTTTCCTAAAATTAAAATTTGTTTGAAAAATCACAGAAAAGTAGTGACTTACTTTTGTTCTTAATGCATACCATATCATATCCCTGCGGTATGATTCAAGTTCTACCTTTAATTGATAAACTATTTCCAGTGAGAATGAGGATGTTATAAAGCATTTGTTCCAAAATATCCAATCCAAAATATCTCTCCCTTATATCCCTGGTATGGCGGTTGTCACTATGTGACAGCAGTGGTTGGATGTAGCACTTTCCCTTGACATTGATATCAGCCATATGTCTTGATGGGCAAAAGAATCTCAGTGGCCCTGGAACTAGCTTACTTTTACTTTTTCAAGCACACTCTGCTACCTCAGCCATCAGAACTGGAGGAGTTTCTTTTGTGTATTTTACCGAGCCAGAAAATTAACATACGTGAACAAAACTGAGCTCACATGCAAAAGAAGCTAAGCTCAACCAGACATGCAGCTTAAAGTATATCTTCCCATTTGTAGCTCATTCTAAAGCAGCAATATACAGGCAACGTGTGGTCATAGTGAACAGATGGTTGTTGAATAAACTTCTGAGTCTGGGAGTCATTTGTTACATTGCTTTGAGTGAGACAACAGCCAAATGATATTTCTTATTCTCCTCCAGAACCTTATTTTAAAAAGATTTTATTTACTTATTTTTAGAAAGAGGGGAAGGGAGGGGAAAAGGGAGAGAAGAACATAACTGTGATAAACACAGATCAGCTGACTCTCACATGCAACCTGACTGGGGACTGAACCCAAATGCAGGCATTTGCCCCAACCAGGAATCACAACTGCAAACTTTTGCTTTCCTGGAGGATGCCCAACCAATTGAGCCACAGCAGTCAATTAAAAAAGGATGCTATCCAGGACAAAGGCTGGTATTAGAAAGCCAAATGGCAGATCCTCACCACTGCAAAGGAGTGAGCAAGGCTACCCAGATGAGCAATTTAAGTGTAAACAAGAAAGAAGAATTGAAATAACTGTTACATATTCTAAAGACTATAGATGAACAGAAATGATAAAGGCTCACACTACCACAGCAAATAGAATTTACAATAAAGCTATTTACAGAGTGGAAGAGAAGATTTCAACTACAAGTAAAATGCAACCATGGAGAAACAAAATGCAGGTTCAATGTCTTTTTTAGTTTCTAGAACTACTGTAATACACTGTACGGGATTTATATGCGAATTATAACATCATCCATTCTACCACAAACAAACACACAGACAGATAAGGAAAAAACATAACTAGATATAGATAGATAATAGAGCGATAGATAGATAGATAAATAAATAGCAGTTACTCTCCTTTCCTGATCTTTGCAGCAGCCATGTGGATGTTGATCAAGCTTCACCAGCACCTCTATCACTACAGTAAGAAGTAAACTGAAAAATCTCACATTACAAGACAGGGGAAACAAACATTCAAGAAATGTAAAATAATCAATATGACCAAAGCCAAAAATCAAATGCATCCCTTCTGAGAACAATTGTAGGGTGGTCAAATTTTCTTTTGATACTCAGATTAATTAACAATATTAAACTCAAATAAATACTTCTTTGTAGAGACACATCTAAAACAAAATTTGACATAAAACTTTTAAACAATGATGTGGACAATGATGTGGTTAAAGAACACAAAAAAGTGCACATGTAGCAAATTAGTTGCAGACCAAGAGGTTTTAAGGGAAAGTCTTTGACCAAGACAAACAGGGTTAGCTCAAATTGACAAAACATCCAAACACAATGAGTAATCACTTATGCATGTTTATATAATAAATAGGATAGTAAAAAACATATAGACCAGAACCATGTTAGAATAACAATCATTAAACTAAAAAAAACATCTTGCTCGGTGAGTTTGACAAGTTTCTTCCTGGTTCCATTGGTCATATTGATCCCAGAATCAATAAACAGATGATTTGTATAATTAAATTAATGTAAAAATAAAATATATACTGAAATATTATCTAAGTACTAAATAAGAGGAAGAAAGTACAAAGAAAAATATTGATTATGTTGATAAAAATATTTCATAGTATAAAACATAGAAAACTGTTAACAGATAAAAAATTATTTTTCACAAACATGGCAAGTAGATAACTATTTAACTATTAACACTTTACATATGAGTAAATAAAATATATAGACCCCCAATTAAAATAAAAAATAAATGCAATAGAGAGCCTCATTTTGCAAAAATAAAAATAATAGTAAACATAACTAAAACAGTACACAATAAAGGAAATTTAAACTCAAATTGCTAACATCTTTATTAGAAAGTGTTTTTTTCTTCAATATACAGTCCATTATCTTTTTAATTAAAGTATGTGTGCCCTGAAAATTATTCTATTCAGATTCACATGTCCTGTACATGTGATATTTATAGGTCTCTTTAATAAAATTTCTTTTTCTGCTCTAGTTTCTTTCAATATTATGGTTCTCGGATAAAAGTATGAAAGTTAGCAGTGTCTTTAATAACTATAGGTTGAAATTTGTCATGCTTTATTTCTTGTTTCCAATTCTGTTAGTGTTGTGTTTTACTTCAGGTGTGTGTATACCAATGTATCTATAAGTCTAAGTTAGAAGTTGTGGTTCTAGTAGTAATAATTATATTTTACAAAGACCCTGCTTGGATCAAACAAATAGTAAAAGTTGATAAATGGTACAATAAATAAGAATGACTCTAATTAAAGGGAATTGTTTGCAGTATCCATTAAAAGATAAAAAGCAAAGAAAATTATTAGAAAAGTGCCCAAAGCTAAACACCACCAAAAGAGCAAGCAATATAAATCAGAACACGCTGGCTTGAATATTAACACATTGTTGACCATCAATTTTACAGAAAAAGTTAATGCAAGTGCAAACACAACTTCACTCATTATTAGTCAACAACGTTTGGGCTTTAAAACACAAGTTTGTTTTTGGTTTTTGGTTTTTGTGACTGGTCAACAATATGTTAAGTAATGTACTTGAGAGAATGACATAACATATAAAGTTACGCTGGATAAAATAGCATTATAAAAAAGATCCTGTTTATCTGCTTTAATTTTCTTTACCCTAAAATAAAGACAAATCAGACATGACTAATTTGTATACAAACCTACCCATAAAATTATCTGAAAGTAATTATTACTTTCAAGTAGTTTGAAAAAGGAATTAATTATTTTTTTATCAGGACTGAATACACATTTTACGATCTATCCATTGTTCTAAAGCATATTTATGAGTGTTCAGTACTAAGCCACTGAACTATTTACCCATGAGATTCTAAAAATATTTTCTTGATGTTAAGTCCAATTTACTATTTTTGTCTTTTCTGAATCCCCATTCTTTTTCAATCTGGACTAAATTATGTTACTAATGCAAGTACTCTCAGCCTCCATTTAGATTCTTGCTCAAAATTTCTTTTAAAAGCATTGACTTGAAGAATTACATTAATAATATCAATTTATCTTTAACCAATATATTTGGAAAGTTATATGACTAGCTCCTAATTTATGAACAGCTATTCTTTAACTCAAATTCCCTGGCAAATTTTATCATATTATAATCTAACACCAGCTTCTGAACCCAAAGGTCACTGGTTTGATTCCCAGCCTGGGCACATAACCAGGTTTCAAGCCAACTCTCCAGCCAGGTCCATAGCTGGAAGCAGGCGAAAGACAACCATAAATTGATGTTTCTCTCCCTCTCTGCCTCCCTCCTTTTCCCTCTCTTTAAAAATAAATAAAATCTTTTTTTAAAAAATCTGAACACCTGGATCTTGTTGTTTGAGGTACTCTGCTTCAGCTTTCTGTTCAGTTGACATATTTGTTTATTCATTCTTTTTACAAACTAAATAAACAAACATTTTGAAACATCCTTTCAATGTTTCACCACATGTATGGTGTTAAAGATAGAAGGTGATTTACACAAAGATAAGACTTTGTAGGAAAGCCATAGATTTGAACCAAATGTTTTGAGTTTAATGTGTGATATTATCTCTCTTGAAGTTCCCTGCTTTTATACCTTCACACCTTTATGCTTATGTTGCTGTACTCCTTTTTAGAAGTTGGCTTTGTATCTCCAAGTGCCACCGCATTTCAGCCACATTTCATTGACTGGCAGGTTTACTCCCCTTGGGCACTGACATCTTAACACTGTTGCCATCTTTCAGCATTTCCAATTGTCACTTTCTGGATTGACACTTTTGAACATTTGTTAACATTTTACTTTCTTTTAGATGGTACAACAACATTCTAAAGCAAGCATATAGGCAACTCAATAATTGTGGACTATTAGAAAATATCATTATTCATAGTTAACAATAGGACAAGCTGGCCAGCAAATGAAAAGCAACATGGCAATATCTTGTACTTAGTAAGTGCATAGCTTAAACCAGGAGATAAAATATCTATAATACTTTCAGCAAAGAAGTTAAGATGTGAAAACCAAGTAACAGTGCAAAATGTATGCATGCCATGTACATACAACACTGTATTTATGTGCCCCTGCTTATGTTTAGAAATGTATAGATCCTTATAGTTTTATACTGTCTGTATAATACCTTTCATCAAGGCAATAAAACTGAGAACCAAAAAAAAACCTACACAACTTTATGAAGGTCACAATGATGATTAGGATCATAATTAAAAGTCAGTGTCATAATTTCCCATGCCACACTATGAATTTTATGCACTACTAAGAGTTGCTAATCAACATGCATGTTCAAGGTAGAAGTAGCTCCGTCACACTCTCCTATTTCACACACTTATGTCCTGTTGTCCAGAACACCAGGATGATGTATTTCATTTTCACACATTCCTTTATAACTTTTGAGAGTGAACTTGATACCCTATGAAATTTACAAATGAAATGGCTGAGATAAAAGTTTATGAAGTTTAAATAAGCAAATTATAAACCACAATACTAAACATAAGTATTATAAAAACTTTGTGAGTGACTAGCCAAATAAAGTTTTATTGAACATGATGTTGGTAGTTAATAAGTAGACAGATAATACACACATGGATGGCTGGCTGGATAAATAGGTAAATAGATGATAGGTAGGTAGGTGGATAGGTAACTTTTCTTTTTATAAGATAGAGTTTTAATTTTTGTTTGTATTATTTATATTAAATATTTTATTGTTATTTCATCAGAGTTGTTCCAGTTTATGCTCTTAGATCTCCTTCACCAAGCCCATCACCTGCTCCCACAGTCAATCCCCAAACTGTAGTTCAAGTGCATGCAAAATTCATACATATTTCTTAGCAAGTCCCTTCCACTTTTTCCAATCCTATCCACCTCTTTTAATGGCCTTTGTTTTGAGTCTATTTTGTCTGATTTAAGGGTCTTTTCCATTTTAAAGTGATTTTTATTTTTATTGTGTTTTTATTTATATTGTGTTCCCTGTATTCATGTCTCTGGTACTAGTTTTGTTTGTTTATTTGTTTGTTTGTTCATTAGTCCCCTGTATTAAGTGAGAACATGTAGTATTTGATTTTTGCTGCCTGGCTTATCTCACTAAGCATGATACTCTCCAGTTCCAACCATGCTATCACAGATGGTAAGAGTTCTCTACTTCTGCTGCATAGAACTCCATTGTGTAAATGGAGTTTTACAAAGTTGTACCAAAGTTTTCTGATCCATTCATCCACTGAAGGGCACTTAGGTTGTTTCCAGCACTGGGCTATTGTAAACAGTCCTACAATGAACATAGAGGTGCATAGGCTCTCTCCTGAATTGGTGTTTCAGGATTCTTTGGGTATAATCCTAGCAGTGGAATCACTGGGTCATAAGGCAGTTCTATGCTTAGTTTTTTGAGGAAATTTCATACTGTCTTCCATAGTGGCTGCACCAGTCTGCATTCCCAGCAGCAGTGCACCAGGGTTCCCTTTTCTCCACATCCTTGCCAGCACTTGTTTGTTGATTTGTTGATGATGGCCATTCTGACAGGTGTGAGGTGGTATCTCACTGTGGTTTTAATTTGCATCTCTTTGCTAGCTGGTGATGTGGAGCATTCTTTTATGTGCCTATGGGCTCTTTGTATGTCTTCCTTGGAGAAGTGTATCTTCAGGTCCTTTGACCATTTGTTAATTAGGTTGTCTTCCTGATGTTGAGTCTTATTAGCTCTTTATATATTTTGGAGATCAAACCCTTATCTGAGGTGTCATTGGTGAATATGTTTTCCCATATGGTTGCTTCCCTTTTTATTTTCTTGATGTTTTCTTTAGCTAAGCAGAAGCTTTTTTAGTTTGATATAGTCCCATTTGTTTATGTGTTCCTTTATTTCCCTTCCCTTGGGAGATGTTTCAGTGAAAATTTTGTTGCATGGGATATCTGCAATATTTTTTCCTATGTTTTCCTCTAGGGCTTTTATGGTGGCACTGCTTACATTTAAGTCTTTTATCCATCTAGAATTTACTCTGGTGTATGGTGTAATTTCATGATCTAGTTTCATTTTTTTGCATGTGACTGTTCAGTTCTTCCAACACCACTTGTTGAAGAGGCTATTTTCATTCCATTTAATGTTCCTTTACCCTTAGTTGAATATTAGTTGCCCATAGAGTCCTGGGTTTATTTCTGGACTCTCTCTATTCTGTTCCATTGGTCTGTTTGTCTATTCTTGTGCCAGTACCAGACTGTTTTGGTTACTATGGATTTGTAATATAGCTTAATGTCTGGCATTGTGATTCTTCCTACTTCATTCTTCTTTCTCAGATTGCTGTAGCTCTTTGGTGTCATTTTTGACTCCATATTAATTTTGTAAGTGTTCTTTCTAATTCTGTGAAATATGATGTTGGTATTTTAATAAGGATTGCATAGAATCTGTAGATCGCTTTGGGTAGTATGGACATTTTAATGATGTTAATTCTTCCCAACCATGAACATGCTATGTGCTTCCATTTATTTGTATATTCCTTAATTTCTTTCTTTAGTGTTCCATAGTTTTCTGAGTACAAGTTCTTTACTTGCTTGATTAAGTTTATTCCTCAGTATTTTCTTTTTCTTGTTGCTATGGTAAATGGGATTTGTTTTCTAGCTTCTTTCTCTGATGTTTCATTGTTGGTGTATAAAAATGCTTTTGATTTCTGGATATTGACTTTGTATGCAGCTATTTTTCCAAATTCAGTTATTAGGTAGAGTAGTATTTTAGTGGAATCTATAAAGTTTTTATGTACACTATCATGTCATCTGCAAATAATGACAGTTTTACTTGTTCCTTTTCAATTTAAATGCCTTTGATGCCTTTTTCTTGTCTGATTACTGTGGCTAGGGCTTCCAAGACTATGTTGAATAGAAGTGGAGAAAGTGGACACCCTTGCCTTGTTCCTGATATTAAGGGAAAGGTTATCTGTCTTTGCCTGTTGACTGTGATGTTAGCTTCAGGTATCTTGTATATGGTCTTTATTATGTTGAGCTATGCTTCCTCTATTCCCATCTTGCTGAGGGTTTTTATCGTAAAATGGTGCTGTACTTTATCAAATGCTTTTTCAGCATTTATTGATACGATCATGTGGTTTTGGTCTTCGGTTTGTTTATGTGGTGTATTACATTTATTGATTTGTGAATATAGAACCATCTTTGCATCCCTGAGATGAATCCCATTTGGTCATAGTGTATACTTTTTAAAATATATTGCTGGATGCAGTTTGCCAATGTTTTCTGAGAATTTTCACATCTAAGTTTATCAGAGATATTGGCCTATAATTTTCTTTTCTTTGTTGGGTCTTGACCTGGTTTTGGGATTAGAATAATACTGGCCTCATAGAAAGAATGTAGGAGTATTTCCTCTTCTTAGATGTTTTGGAATAGTTTGAGGAGGATAGGAGTTAGTTCTTCCCTAACTGTTTGGTAAAATTCACTTGTGTAGCCATCTGGACTAGGGCTCTTGTGTGCTGGGAGCTTTTTGATTACTTCTTCAATTTCACTAGTTGTTATTGGTCTATTCAGGCTTTCTATTTTTTCTTGATTGAGTTTTGGTAGGTTATTCATTTCCAAAAATGTGTCCATTTCACCCAGGTTGTCAAATTTCTTGTCATATAGTTGTGTGTAGTAAGTTCTTATAATCTTTTGTATTTCTGTGGTATCTGTTGTGATTTCTCCTCTGCTGTTTTTGATATTGTTTATTGGGGTTCTCTCTCTCTCTCTCTCTCTCTCTCTCTCTCCCTCTTTATGATTATAGCTAATGGTTTTTCAATTTTGTTTATCTTTTCAAAGATCCAGCTGCTGAATTTATTGATCCTGTTAATGGTGCTTTTGTCTCTATGTTGTTTAATTCTGCTCTGATCTTGATAATTTCTTCCCTTCTGCTTTCCCTGGGCTTTGTTTGTGGTTGCTATTCTAGTTCTTGAAGCTTTATGGTTAGGTTGTTTGTGTGAGTTTCTTCTAGCCTTTTCAAATAGGCCTGTATTGCTATGAATTTCCTTCTGAGGACTGCCTTTGCTGTGTCCCATAGGTTTTGGGGTATTGTGAATTCATTTTCATTTGTTTCCAGATATTTTAAAAATTCTTCTTTGATATCATTATTAACCCATTCCATACTTAAAAGCATGTTATTCAGTCTCGTGAATTGTATTGTTTTTGGAATTTTTCTTTGTGATTGGTTTCTAATTTTAAGCCATTGTAATCTAAGAGGATGCTTGGTATGATTTCCCTTTTCTTGAACTTGTGGAGGATTTTTTTGTGTCCTACCATGTGGTCTATCTTTGAGAATGTTTCCTATGTATTAGAGAAGAATGTGTATTTCGCTTCTTTGGCATGAAAAGTTCTGTATACATCAGTTAAGTCCATTTATTCTAGAGTGTTGTTCAATGCTACAGTATCCTTGGTGTTTTGTTTTTTGTTTGTTTGTTGGTTGGTTTGGAAGATCTGCCTGTTGTTGATAATGTGGTATTGAAATGACCTACTATTAGTGTGTTGCTATCTATATCCTTCTTGAAGTTCTCCAAGATTTTCCTTATGTATTTGGATACTATTAGGTTAGGTGCATATATATTTATAAGGGTTATGTGTTCCTGATGGATTGTTCCCTTAAGTATTATAAAATGTCCTTTTTTTGTCTCTTTTTATGGCCTTAATTATAAAATCTATTTTGTCTGAAATAAGTATTGCTACCCCAGCCTTTTTTCAACTCCATTTGCTTGAAATATATTTTTCCTTCCCTTCACTTTCAGTCTGTGTCAATCTTTTGTTCTGAGATGGGTCTCTTGCAGACAACATATATGTGGGTCATGTTTTCTTATCCATTCAACTATCCTATGTATTTTATTGGTGCATTTAACCTATTTGTGTTTAAGGTTATTATTGAGAGGTACTTCTTTATTGACATTTCCCCCTCTTGTTCCTGTATTCTTCTCTGCCTCTCTTTGTTTCTTCATCTTTTTAAAGCAGGCCTTTTAGCATCTCTTGCAGTGCTGGTTTGGTGGAGGTGTATTCTTTTAGCCTTATTTTGTCTGGAAAACTCCTTATTTCACCTTCTATTTTGAATGTGAGTTTTGCTGGGTAGAGTATTTTTGGTGCAGGCCTTTGTTTTTTAATACTTGGAGTATTTTTTGCCATTTCCTCTGGCTTGCATTGTTTCTGCTGGGAAGTCATTTGATAACTTTATTGGAGCTCCCTTATGTTATTTGCTATTTCTCTCATGATACTTTTAGGATTCTCTCCTTGGTCTTTGAAATTTGCCATTTTAATTATAATCTGTCCTGGAGTGGGTGTTTGGCTTCATCTTCATTGTGACCTTCTGTGCTTCCTGAAGTGACAGAAGTGACCCTTTTGTTCATCATTTTAGGGAAGTTTCCTGTCATTACTTTTTCAAACAGGGTTTCTATCCCTTGCTTCTCTTCCCTTTCTGGTATCCTTATGATATGGATATTGTGGATTTTCATGTTGTCTGATATCTCTCTTAAAACCTCTTCATTGTTTTTTAGTCTTTTTCCATTTTGTTGCCATGTCTGGTTATTTTTTCCCTGTTCTTCTCCAATTTGCTGATCCAGTCCTCTGCTTCATCTAACCTGCTTTGAATTCCTTCTATTGTGTTCAGTTCTGAGATTGTGTTCTTTTTCTCCTGGTTCTTACTGATCGTCTCTATGTCCTTTTTAATGCTGGTAAAATTTTCAGTAAGTTCCTTGTAGTTGCTCTGGAGGGTTTTTTTTGTTTGTTTGTTTTGTTTTGTTTTTAGTTTTCTTTGAGTTCTGTGAGTTCATGGAGCTTTCTTATAATGACTTCTTCGAATTCCATGTCTGATAGCTTGCCTGTTTCTATTTCATTTCTCAGTCTGTCTGGTGATTCCTTCTTTCCTTTTGGTGATGGACTGTTTCTTTGCTCCCCATTTTGGGTGTCTGTTGTTGCTTGTTTATTTATGTTCCTTGGATAAATCTACTTTGAATCCCTGCTTTACTGAGTGCCCTTCTGTGTTAGGAGATTTGTGGGGTTCAGTGTTGCCGTCTCCTAGGCTTCTTCCACTTGTTGCTCTTGGGGTGCCCTTTATGTCATTAACTTGGGCTATCTGGTTATATTTTGGATTTGATATATGTATTGCTCCTTTCACTGCAGTTGGCTCATTGAGAGGTCTGTTTTTGAGCTGCTCCTAAAACAGAACAACCAGTCCAGGCAAATTAACCAAACCTTCAAAGATATCTTTTCCTTTAATCCCCCTTTTGACTTCCTATGTACCTAGCTAAATACCCATATCCTCCAAGGAAACCCTCACCCTTAATCACATCTTTACCTGCAACTGAGCCAGTCTTGATAGGGATATAGATATGATAAGACTGTAATAAGAGGAGAAAAATGATTGAATTGACTAAAGTATAGATAATTTTGAGGGGTGCAAAGGAGTAACAAAGATAGTGGGGATGCGAGAAAGCAAGACAACTTTCTTTTATATAGAAATGGGGAGGTAGAAAATCAGAACGCCTCAAGTGCAAGTGAACAATATTAAGCCTATATATATAGTTGCTGCATCTACCTCCCTGTCCACCCTCAATGAGCACTGATTGGTCAAGGTAGGGTCAGGACCCATGTGTTTTTAGCAGAAAAAAAAAAAAAAGGATGTGTAGTCCCTAGTAGCACACCCACAAAAAAATGTTTTAAGAGGCTGGGGAGGGGAGGAATACTTAGATTGAGGACCGGGAATGAGTTGTAGCAAGAGAGTGAGTAGACTTTAAAACAAGAGTAGGAGGAGGATCTTGGTTAGTTAACTGAATTGAGAGAAGGAGGAGTAAAAATATAGGAATTGGGATACACTATGACATAAACACTATTTAGTTAAAATGCAACTATTTGAGACACGCCCAGCTAGCTCAGTCGGTAGAGCATGAGGCCCTTAAAATGCACTAATTGTGAGGGTTGGAGGTAACTTTTGAAAAGGATACATTAGGGATTAATAATTAATGTAGCTCTCGGTGGAACTCAGGTACTTGAAATTAGCAGCAATCTATTTCTTGGGTCTGCCTCTTTTCCTTGATTAAGTCCCTGCAGTTTGCCGTCAGGCTGAGGGGACTTGGAATGGCAGGGCCTATGGCTGTTATAGTCAGGGCTGGTTCTGAGTCCCACACCCCTGGTAGGCTGATCCTTTGGTAGCCTAGTTTTGTTTCAGCACATTTGGCATTTTGTGGCCCTCCCTTTGCACACTGGTTCTGTGTGTAGAAATGCAGGGTGCTTTGGTAGTGTTGATGGCTACCCCTCCCTCTCTGGCTCCTTGAGGAGGTTTCTGCCTGCAACGGGCACCTGGCTCTATGGGGAAGCCTGCAGCACTGTTTGCATGCTGGCAATCACCAGCCCTCCCCCTCCAGATTTTTTGGGAGGTTTTCATCACCTGTGATGGGTGCTTAGTTCTATGGGGGAGGTCACAGTGCAGTCTGTGTGCTGGCGATGGCTAGCCTTCCCCCTCAAGTTCTTGGAGGAGTTTTTCTCCTTCTGCAATGAACAGGTTGGTTGCATCACTAGCAAGTTCTCTGGTGGGAAGTTTCGAGCTGTGGTTTTGTGGGTGCCTGTGCAACAGTGTGGGTGTGCTGGATTGGGTCTCCCTTCTCATTGGGGCTCAGAGCTGCCCTTTCCCTAAGTGGCAGGGCAGCAGAGGTTTAGGACCTCACCCCACCCTGGCCGGTGCGCTCCCCCACTCCCACTCCAGGTGGGTCTCTCCTCCTCTGCCTCTGGCCCCAGGAGGCACTTCGTCTCTCAGCCTCCAGAGCAAGGCTCTCACACAGTCACTCCTCTGCAGGTGTTCAGTTTCTCAAACTCCCCAAGTTTTTGCTCACTGTCCACACTTCCCTGCTCAGATTTCTATTCACTAGGGAGCCTGAATCTTCCTCAGCCAGAACTGCCCCTCTGGGCAGAGCTGCCACTGCCCAGAACCAACTTTGGCCTGCCTGCCAACCCTGTTCCAAACTGTCTCACCTGCTCTTCTGTAGGTCTCTGCAGCCTCTGGGCTGTGCACCCCTGAATCCAGATGCTTACTGCTCCAAGTTGCAGGGACCTGCAGATGTCTCATGCTCCTTACCCTAACCTCCAGCTGCTCTGGCACTTGAGAACCCCATCGGCACTGCCATCTACTCTGTCACCCACCATCTTTCCACCTGATTTCAGTGTTATACCCTGCTTTTTTTGTCTGTTTTCTTGGAATATTTTTTCCATCCCTTCACTTTCAGTTTGTGTAGATCCTTTGTTCTATGGTGGGTCTCTTGTAGACAGTGTACATGCAGGTTGTTTTCTTATTCACTCAACTATATGATGTCTTTTGATTGGAAAATTTCATCTTTTTACATTTAAAGTTATTATGGATACGTACTTATTCATTGTCATTTTTTTCCCAACCATATGTTACACTCTCCCACTTTATTCTTCAGTTTGTTAAAGCAGTCCATTTGGTATTTCTTGCAATGCTGGTTTGTGGAGACATATTCTTTTTTGGTCTGGAATACTCTTTATTGTTCCCTTTATTTTAAATGAGAGCCTTGCTGGGTAGTCTTGGTTGCAGGCCTCTGTTTTTCATTACTTGGAATATTTCTTATTTCCTCTGGCTTGTAGTGTTTCTATTTAGTAACCAACTGACAGCCTTATCAGAGCTCCCTTTAAATTACTACCTGTTTCTTCCTTGCTGCCTTTAGGATTATCTCTTGTCTTTGAAATTAGCCATCTTAAATATGATGTATCTAGGTGTAAGCCTATTTGGGTTCATTTTCATTGGAAACTTCTGTGCTTCCTGGACTTGGGTAGTATTTTCTCACACCACATTCAGGAAGTTTCCTATCATTACTTTTTCAAACAGGTTTTCTATCCCTTGCACCTCTTTCTCTATTTCTGGTATCATTACAATACAGATATTATTTCATTTTATGTTGTACTGAAGCTTGCTTAAACCCTTTTTGTCCTTACTGTCTTTGTTTTGTTTTGTTTTGTTGCACTCTCTGGGATTTTTTTCTATCTTGTTCTCCAGCTCATTAATTAGATCCTCTGCTTCATCTAACCTGCTTTTAATTCCTTCTAGAGTATTCTTCATTTCAAATATTGTGTATTTTATCTCCTCCTATTATTCATAGTTTCTTTGTCCTTTTTCATGCCAATGTAGTTCCCAGTAGCTTCCATAAATTTCCTTTTAATTTTATCTGAGCTCTTCGAGCATCCTCATAATCATTATTTTGAACTCAGTGTCTGACCATTTGCTTTCCTCCGTCTTTTAGCACTTTCTGGGGATTCCTTCTTTCCTTTACTTTGGGGGCTGTTTCTTTGTTTCTCCATTTTAGGTGATTCTTCTTGGTTGTTTCTGCATATTAGATTGATCTGCTTTGACTCTTTGTCTTCATGGGGTGGACTTCTGTGGTAGATTCTGTGGGATTCAATGGGTGCAGTCTCCTTGATTTCCTAAGCTGATGGATGCTCTTGGGATTCCTTTCATGCCATTAATGTGGGCTCACTGGTTGTAATTTGATTTTGGTTATAGTAGGGCTATTCTTTGGTGGGTCCTTACCTCTGGTGGATGTCAGCATCACACTGCCCACCAAGTCTTGTATGTTGTTGTATAGGTGCTGCTAGAACAAAATAAATAACCCAGAAAATAAAAACCACTCCTATAATAATAATCCCCTATCACTACCAATAGCAAATGAGCAAATATTTGACAAGTTATAAAGAGATTAAGGCTACTATAAGAAAGGAAAAACAAATAAGAGATGACTAACTGAAAGTTAAATAATTTTGAGAGAGTAGAGGACACATAATAGGAACCAACTTGAAGAAAAAGATTCACCACAACACTATCAACAGCAAATGAGTAAACTTAAATACAAGTCAGGTGGGAATAAGAGGAAAAAAAGAGGGGAAATAAAAGCTCATGAGATGTCTAGAGGAAGGAGAAGTGATTTTGAGATGGTAGAAGGAAAAGGAATACTAAGAGAGAGGAATGAAACCCAGGTTAAAACAGGGAAAATTTTAAATTTAAACAAACAAAACAAAACCAAAAAGGCAGAAGGAAGGCAGAATGAAATAGGGGAGAAGAATAGTGAAATTTGAGATTTGAAATACAAAAATAGTAAAGCTCTAGAAATAACATTGAATAAATGCAACAACTGCCATATCAACAACCAACAAGCAAAGATTGCTAAAGGTAGAGAGAAAATAAGAATATTTTAAGAACCAGAGAAAGAATGTGAAATGACTAATAACAAGAAAAGTGGTTTTTAGAGGATAGGGAGGGGATAAATAGAGTGCAAAAGAGAAAAAAGTCACAGCAAGAGAAAAAATAAAATTTAAAACAAAATTTAAAAGAAGCAAGAAGGTAACATGGATTAAAAGAAAGGAGGAGCAAACTATGAAATACAAAATAAACTAAAATAGAAAAATGAAGTGAAATAATAGACACAAACTTGAAGGAAAAGCAATGAATGTTAAAAAGTTATGCAAGAGAAAAAATAACACAAATAATGAAGAAGACTGGTGTAGAATTCATCTCAGTAGAATCCAGCATTTTCCACTGTTTTCTCTGTCCGGATTCACTTCTGGTAATGTCTGATAATGTTCTAGTCTGGCCCTGTGCAGCCTGTTCAATCCTATATGCAATTCACAGGCTATCTTCCTCAGATTTGGCTTGTCCTTGGGTGGGTGTGATGGGCACTGTCAGTCTTCAGGGAAAATGGTCGGGAGTGTTTCCCTGACCCCTCACCACACATCTTGGTCTATCCCAGATTGTTTCCAATAATGCATGGTTTCTAGTGAATTAGCAGCTCTTTCCTATTAGAGGCCAAGCAGCTCTTTCCTTCTTGGCTCAGACAGCAGCTCTACTTAGGCTAGACAAGGCCCTGAACACCCCTGCTGGTTTCGGTGGATCAGGGACTGAGGAACCCTACAGCTTCCCAGTCTGCATTAAGAATAGAATCTTTCAATGTTTCCTTCTGTTCCCTGTGGAGATGCACCCAGCAGGGGGATCCAGAGCCTGACCTCACTGATTTGCAGAGCCTGAAATTCAGCTGTTTAAAAAAAATATCTACCCTGGCCAGTGTGGCTCTGAATTGGAACCGTTCTGTGAACCCAAAGGTCATTGGTTCAATTCCCAGTCAGGGCACATAACCAGGTTGTAAGCCAGGTTTCCAGCCAGGTCTTTATCTGGAGGCAGGTGAAAGGCAACCATACATTGATACTTCTTTTCCTTTCTTCCTCCCTCCCTGCCCTTCTCTCTGAAAATAATGAATAAAGTTTAAGAAAAAATGTTAAAAGAACGATCTAACATAATTATGATGATAATATGATTTTAATCTGTTTGGGCATTTTATGTATTATTTTCTAAACCCAACATTAATAATAAATATATTTAATCATTTAAATATTTACCCCAAATTCTTTCAGCAACTCTGGCAATATTCTTATTAATCTTGCTATTCTTATTGATTTCTGACAATATTCTTATTGACCCTGGTGATCTAGATTGGCTTATATCTTTGGAAGTAAGCCCTATGGATAGTTACTCCCATTAAATTGGTTCATCTTAGCATACTAATTTCTAGAGACCATACATACATTGATAACTACAAAGAACGAAAGGTTTAAAAAGTAGATCCTAGGGGATAAAAGTTGTTTTAACCATGTTATGTATATTTCAGAAAACTTCAGTGACAAAAGATTAGGTCTACTAAGGAATATGTTTTAGAGCTAAACATTTTAGACCACAAACCTAAAAAACATTACATTACACACATCTTACAAGAAACATGACCTCATTCTGTTAAATAAGCTAACATGAAACTAAAACAAAAAACTAGTTCTGCTTTGGTGCCTAAAGTATCATAGTATTAGAAGTGAAAAAACTTTATTATTCCTTTAAGCAGTTATTGTCATGCATTGTTATTAACATAAAACTTATCTATTGTACACATATCTAATAGTTTTATGTAGTATGTATGTATACTTAAATAAAATATATATTAATATTTAAATATAGTAAAATAAACACACACAAAAAAGGATAGTTTGTAAAGACTAAGTCAATGCTGTGGTAAAACTTTTTACTAGATGGATTTACAGACACATTCAGATCACATGGAGAAGTAAACATTTATCTCTATCACAAAGAGTATATTATCTCCATAACATTTCTCTGAACCTGCTTCTTGTTAAGATACTGTTTCAGGATTTTCTCCCCAATGGAGTTCTGGAAGACTGGTAATTTATTTTTTTTGTGTGTGTAAAGGGATCTACTTGATTTAGGATTTAGACAAGTATTCATTAGGGGAACATTTCTTATGGAAACTAGAAATATCACTGATCTTATAATACTCCAGAAATAATCTCAATTCTAAGTTAAATCCTCTCCAAACCAGAAATAGAAAATTGTAGCTTCAAAATAAATAGTATTTTAAGAATAAAAATATTTTAAAATGAAATCTGCTTTCTAAAATTTTAGTTCCTTGGGTTACTTTTTAAATTTCTTCAATTTATTTGTTTGTTTATTTGTTTATAAATATAGCTTTAATATCTCAGTTCCAGGTCTGCTGGGCATTATGAAGCAATGGTTCATTCTGCCTTAAGTAAAGGGACCCTATGGTTCCTCCAGAGGATTTTGAAAGACTTGGGATTGAAAGAGGTAGGGAAGTTTTGATGAAATTGGAAGGAGAGCTCACAATATTTGACTGAAAATAAACTACAAAATGTTTCTAATTGAGGTAATTTAAAGGTAAAATTAAAAAACATATGAACTAGATCTGTTAAACTCATTGACTGTTAGATTTATATAAATAAGAAAATTAGGAAGTTTGGTTCTTTATAGCCTTAGGGAAAATTATAATACTCAAATATATCCTTAAAAGTTTTCATTAAAAAAATCTAAATCTCTTTTGAAACAATGTAAACTAAATGAGAACAGGCATTTTTCTCAGTTGTTCACATTGCTTTTACAATCAATACCAAGTACAACAAATATTTCTTGAGGAAGAAAGGAAGAAAAGAGAGAGGGAAAAAGGAAGGAATAGAGGGAGGAAAGAAGGAAACAAAGCAGGAAGAAAATGGGAAAGAAATTTATGACAAAAAAATTACTAAGAAAAGTAATTGCTTTCATTGGTATGTATGTACTGATTTATTTGAATAATTTAAGACATCTAATAGTTTAATATTCATGTTGAATTGATTTAAGAAAAATTAATATAAAATACTTAACTAAGATAAAATATAATGACCCAGTTAAATACAGGTTACAGCATGTGAAAAAATAAGCTTTGTATCCTTCCTGGAGCAGCAGACTCATTTTGCAAGCACATTATATACATCTACTACATAACTGGAAAAATATGGTAAGTGCTTAGAGATAAATGAAATATGCATTATCCTTTGAGAGTTATAAATTGGCATAGCGGATAATGTGCCAGCCTGCTAACCCAAAGGTCACTGATTCGATTCCCAGCCAGGGCACACGTTGCAAACCAGGTCTCCAGCCAGGTCCATGGCTGGAGGCGGGTGAAAGGAAACCATACATTGATGTCTCTCTCCCTCTCTACCTCTCTCCCTCCCACTCTCTCTGAAAATAATAAATAAAAATTAAAAAAAGAGCTATAAATTAATTTTGATTGCTAGGTAAAAGGAACACAAAACAATAGAGATAGTTGGAGGAGGGAAGGATAGGTGTCAACTTAATAAACACAGCAAACCAAAGGTTAATTTTAAAAGAAAAGTAATGATCTTGCAAAGTTACCTATCTCTCCCTATCCACCTAGCTGTTACCATTAGTCTAATTCATTGTCAGGACTGCAAACACATAGTAGCCAGATAAGTTCTGCCAAGTTTTGTAAATGATATCCTTCCTCTGAAATATATTTTAGTTTTCCCTGGTATGAAGCTGCTTCTAAAATTTTCACATTGTTATTATTTTCCTTGGTTCCTCTGAACATATGGCAATTTATATATTATGTGCTACAATTTCCAATGTTTTAATCCTTGTTAGTACAAATGTATGGTCTTCAATTAGAATGTTCAACATTATATAAATTATATATACTATATATATATAATATATATACTATAATATATATAAAATAGTATCATAGTATTAGTATCTAATAATATATAATACTATATATATAAAATGTATATTTGTATAGATGATACATACACACACACACTCACATATATATATAACTTTTACATTCTCTATTTCTATATGAATATTTTCAATGATCAATTTACTTTCCCCTGAGACTCCAGCAAATAAAACTCAATTGGTACCTTTTAGATTGTTAAATCAAAAGTCATGAATTTTGATGTTCCTCTCATGTTTTACTTAGTCAATCATTCCAGTATAAAGGTATCCAATTCTAACCCTGGCTGGTGGAACAGTGGATAAGGCACTGGCCTGTGACCCCAAAGGTAACTGGTTCAATTCCCAGCCAGGGCATATAACCAGGTTGCAAGCCAGGTCTCCAGCCAGGTCAGTAGCTGGAGGCAGGTGAATGGCAACCATACATTATCAATCTCTCTTCCTCTCTGCCTCTCTCCCTTTCCCTCTCTAAAAATAATAAACAAATCTTTAAAAAAATGGTATCTGATTCTGATGTAGACCCTTAAAAACATTTTTAAAGGCTGTTAATATATTGCTATATTTCAACCAATGCCATACTTTGATGCCATTAATTTATAGATATAAAAATATAATTTCCATTAATTATTTTCAAACAAATATTATGCTACATATATTTTGATACTGCCTGATTCAGGATTCACATTATAATTTTGCTTTCATTTTTTTCCTAATTTTTATGTAAAGAATTTTATTTGAGGCCAAATAAATGCTCTTCAATGAGAAACATAATTAATATATATTGTGAAAATTGAGCTCAGTTTTATTTTATTATTCTACTTCTTTTACAATCTTGATATATGTATAAATAGGTGTAAGATATCATATTAATAGTAACAGAATTATAATTTCCTTGTTCTAGATTTCCAGAGCATTACGAAGATAAAATATTATACAATTTAAAGAATTTCAATGTAGATTTTATGAAGTTTTGATTAATATTTTTGGTTGTTGTTAAGTAAAATTATCTCCATGGTTTGTCAAAATAACATCCAAGTTTCAACATTCTTTTGGAAACTTCTTTATTTAAATTGCTTTCATTTGGTACATTAACTGCAAGATATCTAACTTTTTTATTTTAGTCAATTCAAACAGCACAACAAAAAGCTGAATATTAAAATAGCTCATGAAATATTTTCTTAGCTGGTAAAAAATTAATGTTATGAATTTAGAAAATACTACATAAAAGGATATCTTTTTGAATGATTGAATAAATGCCAAAGTGCTACCAAAAGCCATCAGAGTACTGAGAGACCAAAAAACGATGCAAGTGCATTTTGTGTAGATGTAAAATAACAAATAGAAATAGTATAGTTGGTCTGTTCCACCCAGCAGTGCCTGGGACTGTCAGCTAATCACAGATTCATTGATTTACAAATGAGCCGATCTGTCCTACCCATGGTGCCAGAATCTGTTGGCTGATCGCTGATTCATTGGTTTGCAACTGAGTTGGTCTGTCCTGACCAGTGGTGTCTGTGCTTGGTGGCTGATTAGAGAGTCATTGGTTTGCAACTGTATCAATCCGTTCTGCACAGTGGGGACTGAGCCACACAGCTGATCATGGATTCATTCATTTACAACTGAATCAATCTGTCCTACCTACTGGCGTCTGAGCCTGGAGGCTTATCACAGATGAATTGATTTGCAGCTAAGTTGATCTGTCCCCTCAGCAGTGTTGGTACTTGGCAGCTGATCACAGATTTATTAAATTACAATGGAATCAATCTGTCCTGCCCAATGTGTGTGAGCCTGATGGCTGATCAGGAATTCATCATATTACAGATGAATCAATCTATCTCACTAAGTAACTCCTGAGCTTGGCAGCTGATCACAGATTCATTGGAATACAACTGAATCAATCTGTCCCACACAGCAGCATCTGAGACTGCTGGCTGATGATGGATTTGTTGGATTACAATTGAATCAATCTGTCTAGCCGAGGGATGCCTGAGCCCGGTAGCTGATCAAGGATTCATTAGATTACAACTGAATTAATTGACACTGCACAGCTGTACCTAAGATGACCATTGATCACATATTCCTTGGATTACAACTGAAACAATCAGTCCTGCCTAGCCACACCTGAGCTTGGCAGCTGATCACAGCTTGATTGGATTACAATGGAATTAATTGGCCCAGCCCAGCAGTGCCTAACTGACCACTGATTGATTTACAACTGGACAAATTGGTCTGGTATAGCAGTACCTACACCTGATAGCTGAGCACAGATTAATTGGATTAAAACCTAAAGGGCTCAGACAAAGACAGTGGACATCTTGGTTCCAACAGGCTAACAAGGCCAGTCTATGGAATGATCTGACATCACCAGAGGTAAATCCAGGAAGTAAAGAGAGTGCACCTCTACATTACAGAAGGATACACCACAAAGACAGGAACTCAGAAAAGCCCAACCAAAAAAGCAAAAGCTAACAAGAAGAGACATCTAAAATTGGGGAGTAAAAGAAATGGTTCCCCACCAAAAAGGAAAGGAGGAATCAAAAAAAGACAGCTAAATGAAATAGAGGCAAACAAACTATCATATATGGAACTCAAAATAATGATGACAGAGAAGCTCAATGAGTTCAGAAAACTCAAAGAAAACTACAAAATACTCCAGGGGAACTACAAAGAACTCTAGGGTAGCTATAAGGAACTTACTGAGAACTTCATTAGCATTAAAAGAGACATAGAAACTATCAATAAGGACCATGAAGAAATCAAGAATACAATTTCCTGATTGAAGAATACAGTAGAAGGAATCAACAGCAGGCTAGAGGAAGAAGAGGATCAGATCAACGAGCTGGAGGACAATAAAAAATTATTCTAATGTAGTGCAACAAAATGATAAAGAACTGAAAATGAATGAAGAGGATTTAAGAGAGCTGCAGGACATCATAAAAAATAATATTATCCACATCATAGGGAAACCAAGAGGAGAAGAGAAACAAGGGATAGAAAACCTGTTCAAAAAAGTAATGACAGAGAATTTCCCTAACCTGATGAGTAAAAACATCACTCAAGTTCAGGAAGCACAGAGGATCCCAATGAAAATGAACTCAAACAGACACACTCCAAGACAACATAATTAAAATGGCAAATTTCAACAACAAAGAGAGAATTCTAAAAGCATCAAGAGAGAAACAGCAAATAACATATAAGGGGTCTCTGATAAGGTTATCAAATGATTACTCAACAGAAACAATATAAGCCAGAAGGGGATGGCAAAAAATATTCCAAGTAATGAAAAACAAAGGTCTTCAATCAAGAATACTCTACCCAGCAAGGCTGTCATTCAAAATGGAAGGAGAAATAAGGAGTTCTCCAGAAAAAAAAGTATGTTAAAAGAATATATCACCAAACCAAAATTGCAAGATGTTAAAGGGTCTGTTTTAAAGAGACGAAGAAATAGAGAGAGACAGAGAGGAACATAGCTACAAAGGGGTAAAAATGTCAATAAATAAGTATCTACCAATAATAACCTTAAATGTAAATGGATTAAATGCACCAACCAAAAAACCTAAGGTAGCTGAACAGATAAGAAAACATGGCCCACATATATACTATTTATAAGACACCCGCCTCAGAACTAAAGATTGACACAGAATGAAAGCGAAGGGAAGGAAAAATATATTTCAAGCAAATGGACATGAAAAGGAGGCTGGGATAGCAATACTTAATTCAGACAAAATAGATTTTACTATGAAGGCTATAAAGAGAGACAAAGGACCTTTCATAATACTTAAGGAAATAATTCGGCAAGGATATATAATGCTTGTAAACATATATGCACCCAACATAAGAGCACCCAAATATATAAGGAAAATCTTGGAAAATTTCAAGAAGGCTATGGACAGCAACAAACTAATAGTAGGGGATTTTAATACCCATTATTAACACTGGATGGATCTTCCAAACGACAAAACACCAAGGATATTGTAGCATTTAATAACACCCTAGAGGAAATGGACTTAACTGATATATACAGAATTGGTCACCCCAAAGAAGCAAAATACACATTATTTTCAAATGCACATGGAACTTTTTCAAAGATAGACCACATGATAGGACATAAACCAGACCTCTCCAAATACAAGAAAATTTAAATTATACCAAACATTTTCTCAGATCACAATGACTTGAAACTAGATATCAGCCTCCAGGAAAAAAACAAAAACATTTTAATTTATGGAGACTAAAAGTATGCTTTGAAGTAATGATTGGGAAAATGAGATCAAAGAAAAAAATCAAAAGGTTTCTGGAAACAAATGGCAATTAATACAAAACAGCCCAAAGACTATGGGACACAGCAAAGACAATCCTCAGAGGGAGGATTACAGAATACAGGTTTATCAAAAAGAGTTAGAAGAAGCTTATATAAACAACAGAACCACAAAACTACGAGATATAGAGGAACAACAATAAACAAAGCCCAGACCAAGTAGAAGGAAGGAAATAGTTAAGATCAGAGCATAATTAAATGACATAAACTAAAGAGAATAAAGAGACTAAAACTACAATTCAAAGATTAAATAAATTCAGAAGCTGGTTCTTTGAAAAGATACACAAAGTCAACAAGTCTTTAACCAGACTCACCAAGAAAAAGACAGATAGCACCCAAATAAACAAAATCAGAAATGACAGAGGAGAAATCACAACCGATACTTCACAAATACAAACCATTTTAAGAAATCACTACAAACAACAATATGACATGAAATTTGATAACCTGGCTGAAGTGGACAAATTTCTGGAAACATATAATCTACCAAACTGAATCCAGAAGAAGCAGAAAGCCTAATTAAACCAATAACAACTCGTGAAATTGAAGAAGTAATCAAAAAGCTCCCAGGGCCATAGAGCCTGACTGGATGGCTACACAGGTGAATTTTACCAAGCAATTATGGAAGAACTAACACCTATTCTTCTCAACCTATTCAAAAAAATCAAAGAAGAGGGGAGACTCCCAAACACTTTCTATGAGGCCAATATTATTCTAATCCCAAAACCAGGGCAAGATACAACTGAGAAAGAAAGCTACAGGCCAATATCTCTGATGAACATAGATGCTAAAATTCTCAACAAAATATTGGTCAACCAGATCCAGCAATACATTAAAAAGATCATACACCAAGATCAAGTGGGTTTCATCCCAGGGATGCAGGTATGGTACAAAATTCACAAATTAGTAAATGTAATGCACCACATAAACAAATTGAAAGATAAAAAAAAAACATATAATCATATCAATAGATGCTGGAAAAGTATTTGATAAAGTACAACAATCGTTTATGATAAAAATGCTCAGCAAAATGGGAATTGAGGGAGCATACCTCAACAGAATAAACGTCATATATGAGAAACCGGAAATCAACATCATACTCAATGGGCAAAACCTAAAAGATTTACCCCTAAGATCAGGAACAAGACAAAGCTGTCCACCCTCTCCACTTCTGTTCAACATCGTTTTGGAAATTCTAGCCATAGCAGTCAGACAAGGAAAAGGAATCTAAGGCATCCAAGTTGGAAAGGAGGAAGTAAAACATTATTTGCAGATGACATGATAGTGTACATAGAAAACCTGATAGACTCCACCAAAAATATACTTGACTTAATAAGAAAATTTAGCCTAATAGCTGGATATAAAGTCAATATTTAGAAATCAAAGACACATTTATATACCAACAATGAAACATGAGAGAAGGAAGCTAAAAAACAAATCCCATTTACTGTAGCAACAAGAAAAATAACGTACTTAGGAATAAACTTAATCAAGGGGATAAAAGAACCATACTCAGAAAACTACAGAACTCTGAAGAAAGAAATTTAAAAAGATACAATTGGAAGCTATACCATGTTCATGGATGGGAAGCATTAACATCATTAAAATGTCTATACTTCCCCAAACAATCTATAAATTCAATGCAATTCCAATGAAAATACCAATAACATATTTGACAGGTCTGGAAAAAATAACTTAAAAAATTTATATGAGTCAAATATGACCACAAATAGCCACAACGATCTTGAGGAAGAACAAAGAAGGAGGAATCACAATACTAGATATTAAACTATACTACAAGGCTGCTGTAATCAAAGTAGTCTGGTACTTGTGTAAAAATAGACCTAAAGATTAATGGAACAGAATAGAGAGTCCAGAATTAAACTCAGGACTCTATGGTCAATTAATATTCAACAGAGTGGGGAGGAACATAAAATGGAGTGAAAATAACCTCTTCAACAAGTGCTGTTGGGAAAACTGGACAGGAACATGCAAAAAATAAAGCTAGATCACCAACTTACACCATACACCAGAATAAACTCAAAATGAATAAAGGATTTAAACATAAACTGTGCCAACATAAAAGCCCTAGAGGGAAATATAGGAAGAAAAATTACAGATATCCCATGTAGCAATATTTTCACTAATACTTCTCCAAGGCAAAGAAAATAAAGGAACAAAAAATAAATGGGACTACATCAAAATGAAAAATTTCTCTTTAGCTAAAGAAAATGTTAACAAAATTAATAGAGAACTAATGGTGGGAAAACATATTTGCCAATGATACCTCAGACAGGTTTGATCTCCAAAATATATAAAGAATTCATCTGACTCAATATTCGGATAACATATAGCCCAGTTAAAAAATGGACAAAGAACCTGAACAGATACTTCTCTGAGGAGGACAATCAAAGGACCCAAAGGCATATGAAAGAGTGCTCAACATCACTAGCATTCAGAGAGATGCAAATTAATATCACAATGAGACACCACCTCACACCTTTCAGAATGGCAATCATCAACAAATCAAAAACAACAAGTATTGGCAAAGATGTGGGTAAAAGGGAACCCTGTTGCACTGTTGGCGGAAATGCAGACTAATGTAGCCACTATGGAAAACAGTATGGAATTTCCTCAAGAAACTAAAAATGGAACTTCCTTTTGACCCAGTGATTCCACTCCTAGGATCATACATGAAGAACCCAGAAATTAACCCAGGACTCTATGGTCAACTAATATTTGACAAAGGAGGACGGAACATCAAATGGAGTAGAAATTTATTCATTCCCTGTTGCAACACCATTCAAAAAATGGTGTTGGGAGAACTGGACAGCAACATGCAAAGAGATCAAACTAGACCACCAACTTACACCATACACCAGAATAAACTCAAGATGGATAAAGGATTTAAACATAAGCAGTGCCACCATAAAGATCCTGGAGAAAAATATAGGCAGTAAACTTTTGGATATCCTATGCAGAAATATGTTTACTGATACTTCTCCAAGGGCAAAGGAAATAAAAGAACAAATCAACAAATGGGACTATATCAAATTGAAAAGTTTCTGTTCAACTAAAGGAAATATCAGCAAAATTCAAAGGGAACCAACTGTATGGGAAAACATAATTGCCAATGATACCTCAGACAAGGTATATATATATATATATATATATATATATAAAGAACTAATGCAACTCAACACCAGGGAGACAGACAGCCCAATTGAAAAATGGGTAAAGGACCTGAATAGACAACTCACTGAGGAAGATATACAAAAGGCCCAGAAGCATATGAAAGAATGCTCAACATCACTAGTCATCAGAGATATGCAAATTAAAACCT
>PVIW01009853.1:0-48662 GCA_004026585.1 Noctilio leporinus
CAATCATCCACCGATGGGCACTTAGGCTGTTTCCAGCACCTGGCTATTGTAAATAGTGCCGCTATGAACATAGGTGTGCATAGGTTCTTATGAATTGGTGTCTCAGGCTTCTTTGGGTATAGTCCAAGTAGTGGAATGGCTGGATCAAAAGGCAGTTCCATTTTTAGTTTTTTAAGGAAACCCCATACTGTTTTCCACAATGGCTGCACTATTTATTTATTTTTAGAGAGAGGGGAAGGCAGGGAGAAAGAAACAACCATGTGAGAGTAAAATATCAATTGGTTGCCTCTTTCACGCCCTGAAATGGGGACCTGACTGGCAGCCTTTGCAAGTGCCTGATCAGGAAGGGTGCTGGCGACCTTTTGGTTTGTTGCATGACGCTCAAACCACTGAGCCACACCAGTCAGGGCCAGTGTCAAAACTGATTTCAGGCCCTGGCTAGAAGCACAGTGGATAAGGCGCTGGCCTGCAAACATAAAAGGTCGAAGGTTCAATTCTCACCCAGGGCACATAACCAGGTTAAAAGCTAGGTCTCCAGCCAGGTTCGAAGCTGGAGGCAGGTGAAAGGCAACCATACATTGATGTCTCTCTCCCCCCGCCCCCCTTTTTTCCCCATTTTTTTCTTTTTAAATTTTATTGTTGTTGTATTACATCCATCCCCTTTTTGCTCTCCTCTGTCCCCCTCCCCACCCACCCATTCCCCGCAAAGTCAATCCCACCTGTTGTCCATGTTCATGGTTCCTTTATACTAGGTTCTTGTCTAAACTGCTCCCCTTCCTTGCCTCTTCCTCCCCCCCTCCCCCAAATCCCCTTCCCCTTGACCACTGAAGGCCTATTCACTGTATTCATATATTTGGTTCTGTTTTGCTTATTGTTAGTTTTGTTCATTATTGTCCTGTAATGGGTGAGATCATATGGTATTTGTCCTTCACTGACTGGCTTATTTCACTAAGCATAATACTCTCCAGTTCCATTCATGTTGTTGCAAAGGGTAGGAGTTCCTTCTTTCTTTCTGCTATATAGAATTCCATTATGTAAATGTACCAAAGTTTTTTGATCCAGTCATTCACTGATGGGCACTTAGGCTGTTTCCAGCACTTGGCTATTGTAAATAGTGCTGCTATGAACATAGGTGTGCATAGGTTCTTATGAATTGGTGTTTCAGGACCCCTCTCTTTAAAAATAGTAAGTAAAACCTAAAAAAATAATGTTTTCTCTTACCCTTCAACAAAATATCCTGAAGAAATTAGCCACAATAATGGTTTCCTATTAGGTGCAACATATACCCATGATCTTATAAGGTCTAAAAATCAATATCCACCAAGCAAATAGAAACTACAAGACAGAAGACTGAGCTAAGAATTTCCCTGACTCGATAATGTCAGTTGTTAAAAATCTGAATATAGTAGGAAGGGGTTTCAACTTACTCTCTCTAGGGGCAGGTCCTTTGAACTGACTTCTGATCGGCAACAGTGCCATGTTTCCGACGAGTCTGGTGTCGGGGTCCATGAGGGAAGAGTGGTAAGCCTGCAGCAGCATGCCAGGCAAAGGTACACAAACAGAAAAGAACACAGGTCAGCTGGGCAGACAAGTACATTCCTCCAAAGGAAACAAAAGGTAACCCACCCAAGAGTAACTAGGGGATGTGGCCAAAGAGCTGGTGGCAGCGATGTGTGGACCTGGCTCTTACTAGCTCATAAAAATCAACTATTAAACTTTGAGGAATTAAAAAAATATTTGAGCCAAGCTGGTGGTTGAACACAACCATTATTAAAAACTAAACTATAAATTTGCAGTCAATTGTATTAAACACAAATGTAAAGACCCAAAATTCATGGCTTCCTCTTTAAAAAATTATTTAACTATTGTCCATATACTATATAATGGGGTGCTACTGTGCATCTCTTCTATATTCAGCAACATCACACTGGTAACTGGTGAAAGTACTGACACTCTGGGCAGACACTGTACAAGCAGGGGGTACCCAGCCATCAGCTGTTACTGATGCCCCAAGTACTGGCTTCTCAGTTCGTCCACTTCCTGGCTTTATATCATTGACCAAGACATCACTTTCCTTATTTTGTTTCTAAATTTGTTAAATGAGGAAATATATACTGCCTTCAGTGGGCTGGTGCAAGGTAAAGGATGGGGGTGGATCCCATTTAGAAGAGCAAGTTGTGATGATTCCTAGTCTTGCTTTTTACAAGACGTCTGGTTTTCTGTAAGACAATGTGGGTCCCATTCATATATTCATTCATTCATTCACCAAACGATTACTAAGCATCTTCTAAATGCATGGCATGGTGATCTAAAGGAATGCCAGACCAGCCTGGTCTTCATCCTTCAAGAACTTCAGGGACAATGGAGAAGACAGACATTACATTAAGTAATCACATGGAAAGTCCAAGGTGATCTATGTCCAATTGGAATGAGCACAGGACTATAGAGTCATTGGGTCAATGTGAGGATTAAATGGGATAATTCATATAAAGCACGTAGCTCAGGGCCTGCCTGGCACATACCAGGAGTCAAATGGTAGCTACGGGATCCATAATTATATATCTATAACCACTGCCCGTGCCTTTTAATCACAGGTATGCTTCATCTTAATCAGCTCCCAACCTCCCTTCATCAGCGACTGTCCGGTTCCCCATCTGTTTTTTTCATAGCATATCACTGTCAGAAACGATCTTTTAGTCGTACATTTACATGTTTACTGTCTGCCTCCCTATTTGCCAGTCGTATTCGGTGCTCTAACAGTGCTTAACATGCAGTAGGTGGTCAGTAACATTTGTTGTTTGAATCATCACAGGCTATTAAACCTCCTTTTCCTAATCTGCAAGATGGAGACCCATCATGAAGGCGTAAGTCTACCCCACACCGCCTGTCAGAAACAAGAGAAAGCCGACCACTTCCGATTTTACTCCTATTTCATACTCGATAGGACAGAAAGACCTGGAGACCAGGCGCAGATCCTAAGTCGGCCCTCCTGGGCCCGAAACCCTCAGCTCTGGGGTGGCGGCCGCTGATGGGGGTGACACGGGAGGAAGTGGGGTCTCACCGGCCACAAGAAGCGGAAGGGGCCCGCCCCTTGGGGCGGAGAAGGAAGTGGGACTCCGGATAAAAAAACCAGGACCCCAGCCTTGAAAAATGGGAGAAAAAGCGCTGCCCTTGGCTTTGCGGCTCTACCGACTGTGGGGACTTAGCCGGAGACAGCGGGGGCAGGACAGGCAAACACTGGGTTGGAACTGGGCCGGGAAGGGCTGAAGCTGCCTCTTCTGCACACCCCCGCCCCGGCAGCCTGCTCTGCAGCTCCCCCGTCCCCGGGGCGACAGCCCAGGCCCCAGCCCCACAGGAGCCGCCGCCTCCCCTCTCCTCCTCGGGGGCTCGCTTCCTCTCTGAACCGGGCCGCTCCCCTCAGCGCCCGCACGACTTCGTGCCGCTCTCCCCGCCTCTCCTCACCGCCCCACTCCCCAGACTCGGGCCCTTACTGGCATCTTCAGGACCCCGGAGTTCCAACCCAGAGGAGCGGTCTTGGAGGAAAGCGAAGCGCTTCCGGTCCGGCAGCTCTGGCAGCGTAGGAGGAAGTGAGCCGGGGACAGGGGCGGGGCAGGAGGCGCGCTTCCGCTTTGGGCGCCCGGCCCCTGGCTCCGCGGCTGCGCGACCGGAAGGGGCGCTAGGGGGCGCGCCAGCGCCGGCGAGGGGCTGAGTGTCGCGCATGCGCCAGGCGTGCGGCCGGCGCTGGATCTTGGGGTTACAATGCCCCATAAGTATTTTTCCCGGGGTCACGCTATTTTAAATTCAAGCTCATTCCACCTCCATGCCTCACCTTTCCTTCCCTCTTACAACTCTTTTACTTAGTTTACTTTTGATGGTCATTCCCCCATCCCTGTGAATGTCCAAGAAAAGGATATTCACAGCCGCGCCCTAAGCTTCAGTAAATACTTGCTAAGTAAATGGATGAACCCAATCCACTGGTTTTTAAAATGCGGCAAGGAGAGCACGGTGAGAAGGGATTTGTGCGTTAACTCTGAACAGCAATTATTTGTGTAACAGTTGAGAATATGGACGCTGGGTTTGAACTCCAGCTCCAACACTTTAACTGGCTTCATAATTTGGGGCTAATTAACCTCTTAGTCAGTTTTCTCACCTGAAAATGGAGATGACAGTACTTAAAATTCAGTTTTGTGAGGATGAATGAATTGCAGGTAACATGCTTCGAATTTACATGCCTGGAACATCCTAAAGGCTCAGGATGTTTAACCTAATAGAACTTGGCCTCACGTTAAAGCCAAGTTCATTGCTGCTGTGGGCCATTTCTTCTGCCACTTCCTTTTGACTGGAATACTTTGTCCCATGTTCTGCAACTGATTCCCATTTAGGTTTTTGGCCAAACAGCACCTTTTAGGAGCAGCCTTCTTTGACAATGAACCCAAAGTAGCCTGTTACCGCTCTCCTTTTTCGTTAGTTTACGAGGCTTCCTTGTTTAGTTAGTCTATACGGCCCAGCAGGTCAGCTCTAGGAGGAGAATAAAGTTTTGCCTGTCCTGTGTGCTCCCATGTACTCCCCAGTGCCTAACACCCACCAGTAAATTGAACCATATTAGCCTCTCCTACTTGGGAAAATGCACTAATTAAAAAAGTTACCCTGGCTGAATACTTCAAATTCTGAATGGAGAACAAGAGTGCAATGAAAAGTTGGTGCTGTTTATTTTATTTACATACATGTATCTTAAAATAGTCACTTTTCATTTTTTTAATTATACAAACAATACATCTTCAACGTAGGGAAATTTAAAGATAAATAATGGTCTTATCTATACAGATTTTTACCTACGGACACACATATGAATAGTTGTTACAATAATTCCTATCCCTCAAAAAAAAATAAATAAAATTTAAAAATCCTTAAAATATAACAAACCCTAAACAAGAAATAAAGGTAGAGTGGTCTTGCCTATACCACAGGTGCTAATTTACATTATATACAAATCTATATGCATTCGTTTCAATTTCAACTTTTAAAGTTTAAATTGATGCTGTAAAAATATAACACTAAAATATTCCACTTTAAAACAGCAGCAGTTTCAGAATAATTGAGAACTTGATTTAGGTGTGCTGCTGATAAAGACCTAAATATTATTTTCTTCACCAAATCAGCTAGCTAGTATTACATCCTCTGAGAAAAATGTTTTGCTGGTTTAGCCACAAACTCTTCATATATATAGAGAGAGAGAGAGAGGGAAAGAGAGAGAGTTACTTTTTAATAACCTCTTTATTCATTCTGATGCTCTTGAAAATATTCATCAAACATTGAAGAAGACTCATCTTCATGTTCCTGACACAAAGGAAACACAAGATAGAAAATACATTGACCTCCCCTCAGTTAGACCTAGTATGCATTTATGTACTTTTCAGGTAATGCTCTACCAGGATCTAACACCCCAGCACCAGCTCCAGATAGTGCTTGTAGGTAACAGTTAATAGTAACAAAAGGCATGACTGATAGAATATTTGCAGATGTGATAAATTAAAGTGCTTGTATCTCATTAGAAACCTTTCTTATATGACCTGACACACCAATTCTAAGCTAATTTGCTGTGCTAGTGACCCACTGAACAAGTATCAGTAAGTCTTTTCCCTGATGCACTGTATGTGAGGGCAGCCCAAGTTCAATTGGATTTCCCCTCCTTTCATATCTACCCCAAGCTCTAAGCACAAAGAACCGTAATTTGATAACATTGTCTCCATGAAAAGTAGAGTAAAACCGGTATTGCTCTTTGAGCTCAGATATCAATTTCAGAAATCACCCAGGAAAGCTGAGGTTATGGTCAGCACTAGGACCAAAATTAATTTGAGTTCCTGGGAGGAAGGAATGCCAGCAAACACTTATACCAAAAACCAATAAACACCCTAAGCCAAATTACCTTTGGTTCTTTAAATTCCAAGTCTTCTCCATACTGAATGGCAAAATCAATATGCTGTAATACAATGTTCATGCTTTCTTCATCCGACTGATCATAAGGCAAAAATCGAACCATGCTATAGTCATCAACCTGTAAGTTGGGAATTTCAGAAAGAATTACTCAGCAATTGTGCAAAACACTTAATTTTCAACTTACATTGGGATTGAAATGGTTAATTTAACCATTATCCATTTAATGACAACCATTTGCAGTGCGGTGGAGTTAGAAATAGAGACATAACAGAAAATCAATATTCATTTTTCTGATCTCGCTTATTAAAATACTCAACTTACTACTTAACTAGATAGTGTTTCACGGGCATTTCTTTAAATTCAACAACCACTGGAGATTTTAGCAGGACAGACAGTTCTGAACTCCCCAAACGGCTTGGAATAATGGACATGTCAGTCACTTTACTGGTGATTGTCAATAACTGCTTCTAAATTAAACTGCTGACAGGCCAACTCACAGCCTCTCACACCCTCTCCCCTTTGCAAGAAAGGAGGGTTGGACTGTGTTTTCCATAATGGTGGTCACTGACTGGACAATGGTGAACACCTGACTTGGGTCATTACGGAATAAAAACCACAAAACAACGTAACAAGCTTACCAATCCACATATAGCTTTAGTCAATTTTTTGAATTTTTTGCTTCGTAAGTCATTTGTAGAATCATCTAATAAAGAATACATGTCTGGATCTAGAAACCTTTAAAAGTGAGAAAGAGACTGATGAATAGAAGGAAGAATAAATCAGGAACCTAGACTTACAGATGGACAACCTCACATTAAATAAAGCTTAGAAGGGTCATCTCTGCAATTCAGATCTGATGATAATGAATGACATGAACTTACTTCTCAATTTCCTTTTTAGCTTTCTTACTCAACAGGTCCATTTTCGTCATGATGTTAACTTGTGGAATTTCTAGAGAGATCATAGCGCTCAGGGCTGCCAAGATGCCAGAAATAAACTAAAGGAGGAAACAGAAAAGGGAAGGTGAATCATCTAGTGCCAACCAAGTCCCCTGGTTTCTGCATGAGAGAGAGGCTTTTACTCTCCTCTGGAGCAAAATGCGCCTAAGTGAAAGAAATGCTAACCCTAAAGAAAAGACAGTCCTGGTTTCCAAATCTGAGGGAAAAATTATGTATATTTAATCTATGGTGATCACGAATCTCAATTTATATAATATCTTTAACCTTCTTTCCCATCAAAAATTCCTTAAGAGCTATCAATGAGAAACAGGGTTTTCAATAGTTCATAGCCCTGGCCGGGTAGCTCAATTGGATAGAGTGCTGTCCTGATGTGTCAAGATAACAGGTTCAACATGCAACATGTTGCATGCATCATGCAACATACAAGAATCAGCCAGTGAATGAGTAAATAAGGGGAACAATAAATTGATGTTTCTCTCTTTCCTGTCTCCTTTCTCTCTAAAAATCAATTAAAAAAAAAAGGTTCATAAACTAGACAAATGATCCTCAGAAAATTAAAACTAGACATATGTAATATGCATCTGCCTCACTTTTCTTGGTGAGTAGTTCTCCAAAATCTATATATCATAATTCACCATTTCAATTAAAAACACATTACAATAATTTAATAATGAGGGGTACTATATAACTCTGGAGTTCAGTTTATGAAATGTCCAGAATTGCACAATGTTAAAGGAGACTGTCATCTATCTGATTGTACCCATGACTGAAATACCAACAACAGATTTATCCTCAAACCTTGAAGGACTCCACCATAAACTGGGAATCGACCAGGAAAACTCCACAGACTCGGAACTCCCACTGTTCGAGCTGCTGGACCAGCTGCTTCATCACAGGCAGGTGAGTATACAACTCAATCTGACCTACATCAAGATCATTACAAGACTATTACAATCAGGAAATACATTAAATCATCAAACTACAGGAAAAAGTTTTTCCTGAAAAATGGTTTTAAATATATATATTCAATTTTAAGAGGTCTTACAGCCTCCTGTTGCAATCACAAGATCATGAAGTTCATCACACTTTAGCTTTTACCCATCAAAAGCAAGTGCTTCAAAGGTATGTCTAGTCTGGGAATATTGATCAAGCTGTACACTTCATGTCTGCTTTTCTGTTGGTAGTTGTTTGCTCAATTAAAACTAAGGGGGCTCTGCCCATGTGGCTCAGTGGGTTGGGCATCTTCCTGCATAGCAAAGGGTCGCCAGTTGGATTCCCGGTCAGGGCACGTGCCTGGGTTGTGGGCCAGGTCCCTGGTTGGCAGTGTGCAAGAGAAAATCAATAGATGTTTCTCTCCATCTTTTTCTCCCTCCTGTCCCCTCTCTCTTAAAATAAATGAACTCTAAATAAGTAAATAAATAAAAGCAAGGGGAAGCGGGAGAGTCACAAACGATCAAAGCTAGGTTACGCTCAAGTCTAAAACTCACAATTTGGTTTGTGAGGTTTCCCTCTGTACACCGTGTGCGTGTCAGCCACATTGGCCTTTCAGGTGCCTCTGACCCACCTCCCTCCTTCCTGTCCCTAGGCCTACCGCAGCCTATGACTGCTGACTGGACTGTGGTCTCCCTTTACTACTGTGGGGCGCCTGTCACAAGTGAGTATTAAATAATCACTTCAGTGACTTTCGTTTACACTGACCAGCACTGACACTCGACAGTGAGCTCCTCAAGAGCAGACCCTGGCTGCCTGTCTCTCTACGGTGCCCCCAGTGCACAAAGTGAAATGCTCAGTAAACTTGGCGAGGGAATTAGAGCCAACGAGTAAGAGCTTTGTGCCTTACTGCGGCGTGGCCAGTTTAGAGCTACGCACGCTCACGCCACTTTCCCCCACTGAGGACAGAGCCAGCATGATGTCAAGGAAAATGACACTTTCAAAGTTCTGACCTACCTGGACAGTCAAAAAGGATGTAGTCATCCTCTACGTGGCCAAGGCAGCTCTCCAGCCAGTCAAAATTATTGGCAAAGTACTCCATGCAAAATACTAATCCTCCATTGGGGCCAAACCGCAGAGAATCGCCCTCCATCACGTCATCCACTTCGATCAGCTCCCGGATGTCTCAAAAAAGGTAGGCAGGACCCAGGATAAGAGAGTGCCCATTTGAAAACAGTTATCCTCGTTGGTGATTAACAATTATATAAAAACACACATATAAGATTATTTCTGCACATGGCTATCCACTGTAGTAGCATCTGTGGGGGCTAATTAAGTAATTGTGCAGTCAGGCAACAGAATCTTCTGCAGCCATAAAAAGGGAAAAGCTCTTGAAGTATCTGATCATAACACAATCTCCCAGGTATACTATTAAGGATAAAACATAAGAACTCTCTAAGAATGTCATCGTTTGCGTTAAAAAAAAAAAAAGACAAGGCTCATAATATAGACACACATTTTGATTTTACATGCACAGATTCTCTATG
Source organism: Noctilio leporinus (assembly GCA_004026585.1). NCBI lineage: Eukaryota > Metazoa > Chordata > Mammalia > Chiroptera > Noctilionidae > Noctilio > Noctilio leporinus. The sequence goes on from PVIW01009853.1 coordinate 9,374, forward strand.
GAAAGACGCCTGGGAGACGGGCAACCGGCCGCCTGCTGGGACGCACAGCTCGGGGGGCAGGCTTGACTCTTCTGTGCCTTTTGCATTTTGGACCATGTAAACATACAGCGCCTATTCTGTAGCAAGTCAAACCAAACAAAACCAAGAAAACTTATTGTTCCTTAACACAATGAATCCAGGGAAGCTATTTAACCTCCCTATGACAGCATCTCCGGGTCCCCAACTTCCCAGCTGCATCTGACATGACCAGCCAGCAACTCTTTCTTGAGACCGTTTCTTCTCCTGACTTTTCTGCTACCTTACTGACTCCACCGCCCCTGACGATCAGGCGATTTCCAGGCTTGGTCCTGGGTTAGCCACACTACCTCCTAACATGACCTCATCCAGTCCTCTTCTACCATATGCTACCCTCCAATTTTGAAAAAAATTTTATTGTTGTTGTATTACATCCACCCCCTTATGTTACCCTCCAATTTTTATCTCCTGGGCTAGCATCATCCCTGAATCCCAGGCTACTGTACCCAATTAGCTCCTTGCTATCGCCTCTTGATATCTATCAGACACCCCAAACTTAGCAAGTGCAAAGGAAACCTCCCCAAACCTAAACCAGCTCCCACCCACTTCTTTCTTCCACCCTTTCTGGAACACCCTTTCCCATCTCTAGGCTGCTTATTGGCCTTCATGTTTCCTCCTCTTGGGAAACCTCTTCCCAGCTTGGGCAGTGTTACCGTCTGTAGGTCTGGGCCCAACACCATCCCCGACTATACTACCTACAGCCGTTTGCCTCAGTCATTCCTTCTCACTGGCCTCCTGGCCACAGTCTGTGACGTGTTGATTGTTGCTTATCTCCTCCATTAAAAGGTACATGAAAGCAGGTACAGTTATGTCCTATTCCACAGACGTTTGAATGAACTAATTAATTTTAAAAAAGAAACCACTTAGGTGGCGCACTCAGAAGAAGTAAACCAGACTTGGCACAGCAGCACTAAGCACTAAGGGGACAGAAGGGAAGGGTGGAGGAGGAAGGCATCCACTCACCTTTACTTTGTACATAAAAGACTGAGAAAGGATATTGTCACACACATCAACATAAGTGGATGCCATCAAATGACACACTCCTGCTGTTCACCGAGAAACCAGGGGGCCAGATTGCAGGAATTAATTTTGCAGCGTCTGTGCTGAGTGGCCAGTACTCTGCAGCCCCCACCCTGGCATTTTTCTCAAAGGGGCGGAAGGCTGAGCTCGGGACTCACCGGCCATCACAGCGTAGTTGAAGTGTTCTGCTGCAGGGTCCAGGTTCACAACTTGAACAGACCGGTTGAGGGTTTCGCAGTGCTGAACCATGGTGGCACAGTAGGTGCTCTGCAAAGTGACACAAGGGGTCAGAGCAACAGCCATGCATGGTACCTCTTGCCACCCCAGTGTGACTGGGCAGTGTCCAACAAGGACAACAAGGACAAAACCAGGCCTTCCTCGACCAAGAAGCTGACTGGCCTCACTGGGCTGCAGATCCAGGCTGGCTATGACTCGGGGGCAACTCTGGGAACGCTGCTTCTCCACTCTGCCCCTCAATTTTCTCATCTCTAACTAGGCTGACCTCCACAACCCATAAGGCTTACAGCTCTACAAAGCAACAAGCAGAGTTTAAGGAGGTTATTCCTGGTTACACAGTGCAGCACCTAACACATGGAGTCTCCGCAAGGACTTGTACCGTCCAAAGCTGTGGGTGGGTGATCAGAGATGAAGTCTCTGAGGTGGGTATTTGAGCAGAGGGATGGGAACGTGTTTGCCAAGCCAGGGGTCGAACGTCCCAAGATGAGAGGACACCGAGGGCTATGGGTTTACAACTTTTAATTTAGGGAATCCTTTATCACTCCTGTGGTTGTGGCCACATTACATTAAAATCTCTAGGCTATTTGTCTTCTCTTCCACCCTCTATTTAAAGGTAGGGATGTGTTATATTCTGTTTTATATCAGGACTAGCATAGTAATGCTTGATAATTATTCCTAACTGATTGGCTTAATATTTGATTCTAAACTCCACAAGAGCACAGATATTTGTGTGTGTGCGTGTGTGTGCATGTGCTTTGTTCTATAACAAATCCTCAGGACCCAGAACAGTGCTTGGTGCAGAGATCAGGCTCAGGGAGACTTTCTAACAGTTAAGCATCAAAAATTTATAGAAAGGTAACCCTGGCTGATGTGGCTCAGTGGATTGACATCAATCTGCAAACCCAGAGGTCACTGGTTCGATTCCCTAGTCAGGGCACATAACCATGTTGCAAGCCAGATGCAGAATGACGTAGATCCCAGTGGATGCGTGGGGTGTTGAATCAGATACTTTAGAGGAACAATTTATTAATGTTACCGTTACGGTACACTTAAGCTCATTTCTAAATGCCCAGCAGCTTCCTAAGAATGAAAATCTTCCCCAGCTGCATTAGACATTTTTCTTAGAACATTAAAAAAAAAGAGAGAGAAAGAGAGAGAGACCCTGGCTGGTGGCACAGTGGATAAGGCGCCAGCCTGAGAACCCAAAGGTTGCTGATTCAATTCCCAGTCAGGGCACAGAACCAGGTCTCCAGCCAGGTCCCCAGCTGGAGGCAGGTGAAAGGCAACCATACATTGATGTTTTTCTCCCTTTCTTCCTCCCTCTCTGCCCTTCTCTCTGAAAATAATAAATAAAATCTTTAAAAAAGAAAAAAATTATAGAAAGATACTTTGTAACACAATCAATCTGAAAGTAATCTCCTATATAGAAATAATCTCTATCATGGGTACTCATTAGCAACCTAACACATAGATTCTGAGTAGGCAAGCGCCTATCACAGCCATGTGTGTAGCTCCTGCACTCAGGTTAGGGTAAACCTCAGAACAACGTGTGAATTGAAAGACTGAAGCTGCAGAGCCCCTCCACAGACTTGAGTGTTTCCCACACTCTAGTTATTTGACTATACCTCCATCATTCCTACCATATTTGAATGCCTCTAATATTATTCCCTTAACATTTGCTTCCAAGAAAAAAAACTCTGCTACTCTTGTAAACAGAAAACCACGTTATCTTAACATGAAAGTAACTGTAAAATTGAATAAACCTGAACAACTCTTTTTTTTCTAGCTAAATATAATTGCCTGTCAAGAGGCTCTAAGGCTAGATCTGAAAAACGTGGTCATTTAACTAAGTGTTGGAGATACAGTAGCATCAAACTGACCATTTCACCTCAATGCAAACGGTAAGAGAACTGAGAAGGGAGCGACTTTGTCAATATGCGATTCAATGTACATTAGCACCAGGCCCATGGGCCTCCGAAAATCGCTTCAAAAACCAGAAGTCTTATGTTTCGAGCTCTGAGAAACAGCGATTAACGAGACCCCACGGAGCTGGACAGGGCTGGGTTCGGTCATTCGACAAAACTGGATTCCAGCCGCCACTTAACTAGCTGTGATCCTGGGCAAGGATCCCGCTGTAAAACGGGAACAAGGTTTTTTCGGAGGGTTGTTAGGGAAATAAAGGAAGCGCAGCAGCAGTATCTGGGGGGATAGGTATACAATAAATATTCGCAACGATCTTTAGTCGCCTTTCAAAACCACCGCTAAAGGACCCCGAAGCCCAGGCTGCAGAAGCCGGCTGCCCAGGATCCCAGGACCCGGACCGCCTCCTTCTGCCAAATCTCACCTTCCCGCTGCCAGCGGGGCCCATGACTAGCTGCGCGTACCGCGGCATATCCGCGATCCCGGGGCCGCCGGCAGCCCAGGCACCACCAGGTCTGGTTGCCCCGCTCCCCGCGGCCGCGCGTGACGCCCCAGTCCCGGAAACTCCGAGTGCCGACCAATCACAACCCAAGCGCGGTGTACGTGCTCGGTCCTGCCTCCCCTCCGACTACGGTGCCTCCCGCGGGCCAAATCCCGAGAGAAACGCGTTCTGCGAAAACCTGGGAAGGGAGGGAGGCGGTGCGCACGTGTCGGAAGCGCTGATCGCGGAACTCGGCGGTTGGCAGAGGGGCGAAGCCCAATTGATCTGGTTGTAAATGCTTACGGATAACGGATAATGCTCCGCATTCCTGCGCGGGCTGCTTGGGTCTTTGATTTGCGTTGTGGGTTCGCCTGTTACAGTGGCACTCGAGACGGGCCAATTTGCCGAGGGTCTGGAACACTGAGGTTGGAAGTCACCTCCTGCTTAAGGGGGTTTGTTTATGTCCTTTCCGCGACGCACAGAAAGATGCAAACGTGCGTACGCACAGGCACCTAAACGACGGCCGCCCCTCCCCCAGTTTAACTCCGGGATCGGGGACCTGCGCTTCCCGCTCCCCGAAGCTCTTCGGGCAGTGTCCGGAGCGCACCGAAGGGGGCTAGAACCCGGCGCCCGCCCCTTCACCCGGGTCTCCCCCGACCCGACGCACGCGTGCTGATCCTGGAGGGGAACCGAGGGAAGTCTTGCCCGCACCCGGCTCGCGGTCCCCGCACCCGCGACGAGATGCCGGGCCAGGGTCCAGTGTCCGCCCGGACCGACTGCAGCTCCTCCGCAGAGCCTCCTGCAGCGGCCAGGGCCGAGGGCGACGGCGGGTGAGGCGGCAAGGCCCTGAGGGGCTAGGGAGGACCCCGGGTGGTGCTGCCCCCTGCATAGGAGGGGCTGGGAGCTGGTTGCTGCAAGCCGTCGGCCCCCAGTGCACTGAAGGGAGAGGCGGGGAGGACCGGGGTTGTGGCCTGAATGGGAAACCTGGAAGCCGACTCGGTGTTTAAAGGAAGGGCTTTTAAGGAGAAGGGTTTGGGTCGATGACCACGAGGTGACTGCGACAGTCGCAGGCGTGCATCTTTCTGCCCCGAGGGGGCGCTGCGAACCCAGCGGGAAAAATTACGGTCCGGCCGCTGGACCTTGGACGAAAGCCGGGTGAGGGAGACGGAGGAGCTGCGGAAACGGTCCCCCGCTGAACGAAGGGTAACCAGTGGACAAATCAGCGCCCTGAGTGTGCGTGACATTAGCCACCTTTATATCAAATGGGGATTCATAATCGTCAGTGAAACAGATGACTATGAAGCTTAGAGGCACTCGATCTTGAGCTTTTCTTCACATAGAAGTCCCGTTTTTCAGTCGACTTCATTTTGAGCAAAATTTTACTTTTTTTTTTTTTTTTTCTTTCCTCGAATGCTGAAGCCTATTCCTCTGCAGCTCAGCTCACAGCTGGGACCCCTGCAGCACTCCCGGGCTTCTTTCTTTCTTTCCTTTATATATGGGGTCTTGTTTCTTTTCTGTTCCTAACGGCTTAGTGAAGTGCTGGATCCTAGTGTATTAGGAGATGAACGAACTCGCGCTTACTGAATAGATTGAAGGAGAAAGGAAGGAAGGGTGCTTTGTCTTAATTTGAGAAAAGGGGGAAAAAAGAACTGGCACAAAATTAGAAACATTCTAAACCAGCTCAGTTCTAGTACACCTTAGTTACGTACAAGAAATAACAAGAAAATATTTTCCATAGCCAAATTACTTCATTAAAAATAAAGAGCATAGGAGCATATTCTGGATAGCACAGAAGCGCACACACCTTTACGGAACTCAGTGTAGGAATTGCAGTAGATTAGGAGGCTATAAAAATAAGACCAAGTCTGGTTTAAAGTAAATCCTGTCTAATACAGTTTAAAAAAAAAAAACCAAAAAACAGCCTCAGATAAACTCACTTTGAAAAAGTCTGGAGCCATTAGGATATAACTAGAATTACAGGAGAAAGTTTGCAAGACATTCTTTCTGATGAAAATATGAAAAGTATAAAGAATATGCAATACTGCTCTTTTTTAATTTAAAATACTTTTTTAAAAATTTCATTTATTATTTTTCAGAGAGAGGGGAAGGGAGAGAGGGAGAGAGGAAGACAGGTATCAATGTATTGTTGCCTTTCACCTGCCTCCAGCTACAGACCTGCCTGGAGACCTGGCTTGCAACCTGGTCATGTGCCCTGGCTGGGAATCGAACCAGCGACCTTTGGGTTAGCAGGCTGGCGCCTGATCCACTGTGCCACCAGCCAGGGCTCATTTAAAATACTTCTAAAAATGCATATAAAGCTGTCAGTTATTACCTATTATTTACATCCTTTTTTTTTTTTTTTTTTTTAAACAGGTCAGCTGGACATTCTTATTTCCAGAATTCCAAAGGTACACGTGAGTAGGGCATATACCCGTAAATAACACGGTTCGGAGAAGCCAGTTTTGCTATGATGACTCACGCAATGGAGTTTTGAAAATAGGTATTATTAGCACCCCTTGGTGAAGTTGGTCTTGAAGATTTTTCAGAGGTCAACCAGCAGGTTCTTTGTTTCCCTTTATTATCTTATACCAGGCATTTTAAAAACAGTATTTTAAAATAGCAATGAATCTGAAAACTGTTTATAACTGATGCTGCATTGAAAAGCACAGAGCACAGCTAGGGGCTTATATAGACTGAAGGAAAAAAATTTTAGTTGAACAACTTCAAAGACTGTGAACTATTTCTCAGTGCTGTTCTTTTCCTCTCCCTTGAATGAAAGGATAGAGCTGCTGGAAATGAGGGTTAGACCAGACTTTTATATGCATCTCAGAAATGTTTATTATCAGGGACATAAAAGATATTTCTTGATAATTAGTCCACATTTATGACCTGAAAAGGATTTTTCTAAAAGGACTTTATTTTAATTTTTTTGAAGAGGGGAAAGCAGAGAGTCAGAGACATCAATGCGTGGCTGCCTTTCACCTGCCTCCAGCTATGGACCTGGCTGGAGACCTGACTTTGTAACCTGGTTATGTGCCCTGGCTGGGAATCGAATCAGCAACTTTTGGGTTCGCAGGCTGGTGCCTTATCCACTGTGCCACCAGCCAGGGCTAACATAGTCTGTTCTGCCAGCTTTATTTGTAACAGCCCCAAACTGGAGCTACTCCCAATGTCCATCTACAGGGAGATGTATAATCAAATTGTGGTTTATACCTACATACATGCAATAGGATGTAATACAACAATAAAAAGGAACTATTATATTCACATGGATGGATTTCAAACTGATTCTGTTATGTAAAAAAGCCAAACAAAACAAAATATCAATATATACTGTACGTTTCCATTTATATCAAACTCAAGAAAATGCAAACTAATTTATAGTGATGGCACATCTGTGGTTGCAGGGGGAAGGGGTAGTGGGGAGCAAGGAAGTGTTACAAAGAGTTATTTCCAGATTAAATTTTGCTATACGGCTTCCCCGCTAACTGCTGGTTTGTACCCTAAATTAAGTTACTGGTTTCAATATGGCTGAAACTGGAAACTAGTTTCCATCCTTCTGGGAGAGATGTCTCAACTTTTATTTTTATTGAAAAATTATTCTTTCAATCAACCCACATTGGTATTTAAAACAGTGAGGTAATTGACATTATGTAAAAAGTAGTTTTGATAAATCTCTGCAGAGCTCTTTATTTTAACACTGTCTTCATTAAAGGGATTAAATTTGTGTTATTCTATCTTGAGTCTAATACAGAATAGAATTTTAAAACTATACTAAAGTCAAATGTATGATGAAATTTGGTTTTATTTATTTATTTATTTATTTATTTATAAACAGAGGGGAAGGGAGGGAGAAAGAGAGGAAGAGAAACATCAATGTGTGGTTGCCTCTCGTTCATCCCCAGCTGGGGACCTGGCCGGCAATCCAGGCATGTGCCTTGACTGGGAATCAAACCCTTGACCCTTTGGTTTGCAAGCTGGCGCTCAATCCTCTGAGCCACACCAGCCAGGGCTGTTGTGAATCTTTAAAGTGCAAATCCTGCCTGTATATTCCTATTTAGTATGATCTGTCATACAGTAAACTAAAAAGAAGTACGAGTTTGCATCTCAGCTGAGTTCAAAATAATGTAGTCTATATAGTCTATATATAATGATATATAGACAGTAGATTTATAAATATCTTAGATTTTTGCACTTTACAACCAAATGGCATACATAGCATGTAGTGTCTTCAGATTAACAGAGTCTGTTAATCTGTGCAGATTATGCTGCTCCTCCAGAATAATCATTAACACATGTAAATACATAGATCTTAAGAATTAACTTATTGAACTGATCTTTCTCTTGAAATTTGCATAATAATGTCCTTGTCTACAGATGGAACCAAAGATGGACACAAAATGAATGCACACATAGTCAAGCTACAAGAGTTATGGAAAACTCAAATTCAAACAATCCATATTCCTAAATCAATTACAGATGTGTCCTTTCTAAAGGTATGCCAACTACCTCCCAATATATTATTAAATACCAATTATCTTGGTATGCAGAGCAAAACTTTCCTTTTAAACAGACTTTGAGAGTAGGGGAAGGGAGGGAGAGAAATGTTGATGTGAGATTGGTTGCCTCTCATACGTGCCCCCAGGGACTGAACCTGGAACCCAGGCATGTGACCCATAATCCAACTGGCAGCCTTTCACTTTGCGGGACAGTCCCCAGCCAGCTCAGCCACACCTTTCAGGGCAGGGCTGGACTTTTTATGGAAGATAAGCTACTAAGAGCAAGGATTGTGAACCTTTTTCTTCTCATGGCACACATAAACTAATTACTAAAATTCTGTAGCACACCCAAAAATATATATTTTGCCAATCTAACAAAAAACATAGGTATAATTTTGATTCAGTCACACCAGGCAGCTATTGCTGCGCTGGCTGCTTGTCAGTTTTTTTACTTGACAATTGAAGGAAAAGAGGTCAGTGCTCCTGACTAAATAGTCAGGTATTGCATGTGAATATTGTAGTGGCACACCAGGTGAAAATCGCTGACTTCGAGGGTATGGTGCACCCAGCATACTGTATCAGATTCTCTGTATTTGTTGGGGAGACCCATGAATGAAGGAATCATTGTAGGTCCCGTATGGAATCTTTCAGGACTTTGATGCTAAAGCCCTGATGCCCCTTTATGCAGGAAACTCAGTACCCCAAACGTAAAGATGCTTGAGGAATGTTCCATGCGAGAGGTGGAAGCTCAGCCTCATAACATTTTGCTCAAGGACTACAAAATTAGAAGCAGCGGTTCCCAAACCTCAATGGGCATGTGAATCACTTGAATAGAAATGGCAAATAGAGTCACTTGTACTGTTTAAATGGCCCTTTCTTTTTTCTTGGCCAAATTAACATAGTTGAATGGCTTAATTAAAAGGTACAGCTGGTACAACTCTGCTGACTATTCATCCTTTCTCAGGTAAAAGCCTGTGACTCTTGTTCTTTCAGCATCCAGACCTGACCACGAGCCAGAAGCGGTGCCTGTGCAGCATCGCTAAGATCTGTAACGCGAACTACCTGAGGCTGTTAATGAAGAGGCAGTACCTGCACATGATCCAGTGCCACTCGCAAAAGCCAGGCAGGTGCACCTGCAGTGTCTCGCCCTAGCTGTCACTGCAAGCGAGAGGCTCTTCTAACTGAGTGATTTGCATGACAGGTGTCCTCACTCATCCCAGGAGCCCCTTCACTTCGCGGCTTGCCCAGAGGCAGCATTACCCCTGCACGACTTGGCGACACCAGCCAGAGAGGGAGGACTCTGGCCCTTCCGGCACCACCGCACCTGCAACTGAAATAATCATACAGCGTTCCCTTTGGCGACCAGCGAGAAACAAAGGAGGGTCTGTCTCTTGTTGTTCAAAAGGAGGAAAATGTACCCTAATTTTATCTGAAGGGAGGCTAAATGATATTAAAGCTTGTGTTCCCTATTAGGTTCACTTCAGTAAGTTCAGAATAGGTTGGACAAAAAGTGCAAAAGCATCTTATCTTCCGGTCTCTTCACTGAGCTGATTGGGGGAGAGGCCCCATCTTTTAGAACTTATTTTGTGGAGTTACCAACATTCCTTGATCAGCTAGGGATACAGAAGACTGCCCTTTGCAGTGACTCCCACTGAAATTCGAAGTAATAAAAGCACTTCTGAAAGGAGAGGCACATGGTTGCTTTTTGCACAGGGGAATACAATAAACAAAAAGGGAGGAAAACGAGATAAGCCTAATTATTCAACTGCACAATAGTTAGCTCTGCATTTCAGGAGAATTCAGGGGCTGAAAGGGTTTCTTGGGTGATGCTGGCAGCTCAAGAAAGAGAAGTGGTAGAGTCTTTCCCATGTATCAGGCAGCAGTTCACTTTGCTGGTCCAATTAAGATGCTTCTCTTCCTTATAGACTAAAAACTGGATGTGTGTCTAAGACAAGATATAAGTCACTGAAGATTTTTAGAAAATCCGGAAGACTGTTCATGCAATCAGGTAAATGCGGGATTTAAAAAATATGCATTTTTAGCACAACTTATGCTTTAAAAATATTAAACCCAATTTAGATTCATTTCTATTACAGAAGACATTGAAAATTTAGAATGTGATTTGCTTTTATTGCTCCAAATAAAAACCAAACATGAAATATAACTTCTCTTGTTTAAAAGAACATACTCCTCAGTGGAGTAGTATTTGAGGCATTTCTAATTCTAAACAAAGATAGAATATCAAGGTCAGAGACTTAAGAGAGATTCACAAAAACATGACTTTTTCAAGCCACAGCACTTTTACAAGGTACTGTCATTTCTGGATGGACAACATAGTTTGTGTAGCATCAAATAAGTTACAAAGGGCTATTATCACCAATACCACTTTAATATTCAACAAACAAGTGGAAGCAAGCCAGTGACAGTGCAACTCAGACAAATCCAGGGCTGGGAAGGATCAGCATGAAGGATCCTTCTACCACAATTACTGAATACCACACAATGAAAAAGACAAAAAAGAAACACCACATGCTCAGAGTTCCTTGGAATTTATAAAGGGGAATTAAGTGGAAGTGACTTCCTAGTTATTTCCACAGTGAGTCGGGAAGCGGATAGAAGCAGGAAAGTCAGGCCTTCGGACCTGGTATCCAGTGCTGTGTGACACCCCACTCAGCTCTGCTCTAGATACGAGGCCAGTCCAAGTGAGGGAAATGGCAGGGGTGGCAGTCAGTCTGGTTGCAAAAAGAACAGCTGGAGGAAGCCCCAGGTAGTAGAAGGGCCCCCGCAGTCCCCAAGAGAGATGAGAAGGAACTTAAAGAAAATGGAGAACACTGAAACCGGGAGTTTAAAAACCAAAGGGAACGTAGGACTTACTTAGTAACAGAGAATTTGTTACAACAAATTTGGCTAGGCTACAATACTGGGTATCTTATTTTAAAAAGTAAGAGATTTGGGAGAAGGGGGCAGTTACTAAGTTTTGAAAATCACAGGAATCTGTTTTTGCTAAAGGTTTATTAATAAGGTAGGTCATTTTGAAGGCGATTCTTACAAATCTCAATTCTTAAGACAATACATTTCTAAAACAGGTATGACAAACTTTTTTTTGTTTTGTTTTCAGTTTCTACAAATGATTTTGAATCATACATGAATGAAGAAAAAAAGGAAGATTTGCTAAGTGAGTGTATGCAATCAATGTCCATTGAAGAACAGGGAGAGCATCTGATGTTAACCTGACAATCTTGTGTATTGATGATGCCAAAGGCAGGGGCAGGGGCTGCAAACTATGTCCTCTCTCTACCTTTAGGATAGTATTGTTATACACCATTAAGTAACTTGGTTTGTACAGAAACTTTTACAACAGTGTAATTGGTTTGATGTCGTTCTATGTTCCAATGATATATGTATAATAAAATCTGTGTGTAATATATGCTTTAATTTGTAGCATGGTACAATTAAAACTTTTGTCACTTAAACTGAATCATTTTTCTTTAAATCTAATACTACATTGTCTGATTCTTTCTCTGTTTACGATAAGTGCTACAACAGCAACATTGGAATATCTGACAAGTATTTCCTTGATTGGGCTAAGGGAAACTCCAGAAATATCCCAACAAAGCAGAGCATTTTTAATAGAGGTAACAACCCTGGCTTGCAAAGAAGATGCTTAATAAATATTTGGTACTTGAATACAACTGAAGAACGGAAATTTTAATTTGCCCTGTTTCATGAGAACTACCACACAAACACTTGGCTTCTCAAACTAGATTAAGTTGGGAACAGATGTACTAATGAGAGAAATTCTTTGCATTATTCTTCCCTTCTAAACATCAATGTTTTAAAAAAAGGTGTTCAAACTTGAAGACTAGGAAAAGGGCAGCTTACAGCAACAGTGTGAAGACCCTGCTGACTTACCATGTCCACATGGCACATCACTCGGAAAGTGAAACCCTAGCCCAGCATTATGGTTCAGTGTTGTGGAAGGTGAGAGCCCTGAAAGGACATCTCACCCATCACATCACTTTAATCCTTGCCCAGTTTCATTCGGTCTCTATTTTTATGGATTTATTTTTATTTATTTAAGAAAAAATTTTAAAAGATTTTTATTCTTTATTTTTAGAGAGAAGGGCAGGGAGAGAGGAAGGGAAAGAAACATCAGTGTATGGTTGCCTTTTACCTGCCTCCAGCTAGGGACCTGGCTGGAAACCTGGCTTGCAACCTGGTTGTGCCCTGGCTGGGAATCAAACCAGAGACTCTTGGGTTCATAGGCTGGCGCCAATACACTGAACCATACCAGCCAGGGTTTTATTTTATTTTATTTTTATTTTTAAAAAGATTTTCTTTATCATTTCCAGAGAGAGAGGAAGGGAGGGAGGCACAGAGGGACAGAAACATCAATGTATGGTTACCTTTCACCTGCCTCCAGTTACGGACCTGGATGGAGACCTGGCTTGCAACCTGGTTATGTGCCCTGGCTGGGGATCGAACCAGCAACCTTTGGGTTTGCAGGCCGGCACCTTATCTTTAATTTTAAAAAATACATTTATTTTTAGAGAGAGGGGAAGGAAAGGGAGAGAAACACCAATGAGCAGTTGTCTCTTGTGCATCCCCAACTGGGGACCTGGCCCACGACCCAGGCACGTGCCCTGTCTGGGAACTGAACCGGCAGCCGTTTAGTTTGCAGGCCAGCAAGCGCTCCACCCACTGAGCCACACCAGCCAGGACTCATTTTTATGGTTTCTAAAAATCAAAACGAGTTTATCAATCAAGTATAAATGAAAGGTAACTTTATTACTGGAGAAGAGGAAAATGTATACAAGAACATCCAGATTCTTTTTTCTCATGCACTACTTTTATAATAAAGTCCTAAATATCAACTGTGAAGATATTTACAAGGATAAATTTTTCTTACCAGATGACAATTTACTGTGTGGTGGACATTTTTTCATAGAAATCATAAACTAAATAAACTCTCATAGTTTACAAGAAATTTAGAACATTGTATTAACAGAAGATGATGTATCCCACTGCAAAATATTATAAAAGTGATAACCATTTTGTGGCACTTAAATGTTTCATTACTTGAACATGGGAAGTAAAAAAACAAAAGAGAAAAATCAAGACAAGCCTGGCTTTAAGATTTTTTGTATTCGATTCGTTCTACTTTCACATCATCTCCAATTAGCTGATACACGTAAGTGACCACTGTAGAAGCCTGGATATCCATCAACACAAATGAAGGAATAATGTTTCTGGAAGAAAACATAAATATTGTCAGTATTTTATACTAAAAAGCCACAGTACTATAAATTTAAATTTAAGGTGATAATTCAGATTTAAAGAGAAATCTGGTTGTTACATATTAAAAATAATAATCACCAAAAAGGCTATAATTATTTAAATGGTTCATTTCTTTTATGAAATAGCATGCAATTATTAAATGTATAAAACCCCCAAATTCCCAAATTACGTGCTACTCACGTTTCCAAGGCATTATACGCTCCAGTGGCAGAGCCTGGGTTAATGTAGAATTTATTTTCATGCTCAAATGCTTCAAACTTGTGTGTGTGTCCCGAGATAAGAATGTCCACATCAAACTGCCGCTGCAGCAGGGCCAAGCTGGCCATATCTCCCCACGGAATAACTTGATGTCCATGGATCAAACCAATTTTGAACTGCCCAACAGTCACAACTTTCTGTTCTGGATAATTCAGATTCTAAAATATGATATTGGCATAAGAAAAATATGATTTAGAGATACTAAGGTTTAAAAAACCTTTTTTAAATTTATTTTTAAAAATCCCTACCTGAGGATGTTTACTGATTTCAGAGAGGAAAGAAGAGAAGCATCAATCTGAGAGAGGAGCATGGATCAGCTGCCTCCCATACACACCCTGACCAGGAAGGGAACCCACAACCTAGCTATGTGCCCTGATCAGGATCAAGCCCACAACCTCTTGGTGTATGGGACAATGTTCCAACCAATTGAATCACCGGGCCAGGGCGGAAAAAAGTAACCTTTTAAATATTTGATCTCATATGGATTTTTGCTCCACAATCAACACATTTATTAAATATCTGATTTAATAAATTCTTCTCAGTCTATAAGGCTGCAACTATGCTCAAAACATAATTAGAATTGTTCATGCAATCCCTTCTTGTGTTTATTTTTATAGAATATGAATTCTTTTGGGCATGCTGTAGAAAATAATTATTCTCCCAAATTTGTGAGTTCCTCTACCTAAGAATCCTAGACATATGACCTGTAAGCTAGGATGTGTTTAAATTATACTGCAGGCTTTAATAGCTACATAGATAGCTTAAAATGATAGTTAAAATACATAGTACTTAGTATGAATCCAGCACTATTCTAAGGGCTTCATAAATATCAACCTACCTAATACTTATAATCAGCAAATGTGTAACAAAAAACCTGAATTCTTGGCCCTGGCTGGTGGCACAGTGGATAAGGTGCCAACCTGCAAATTCAAAGATTGCTGGTTGGATTCCCAGCCAGGGCACATAACCAGGTCTCCAGCCAGGTCCGTAGCTGGAGGCTGGTGAGAGGCAACTGTACATGGATGTCTCTCTCCCTCCCTTCCTTACCCTCTCTCTGAAAAATAAATAAAATCTTTAAAATAAAACAAAACAAAACCCTGAATTCTTGCTACTGAAATTGTCTTAAGCATAACACAAACAGAACCCCTAATTTTTTAACAAACCAGATGTATATTCTACTTATTGACAAGTTTTCCCCTTTCCCTCTCATCCCCCTTTTACCTCTGTGCCACGTCTACTTTACTCCAGCTCTGTTTAAAACCCACTGGGAGAAAAACCCCTACGCTATGGTCATTTTGTTTGGTATAAAGGAGTCCCATTAAAAAGCACCAATGAGCCCTGGCTGGTGGCTCAGTGGATTGTGCGTTAGCCCATTAACTGAAAGGTTTCTGGTTCAATTCCCAGTCAGGGCATGTGCATACATTATTGGCCAGGTCCCAGTTGGGGGCGTGTAAGAGGCAACTGATGCTTCTTTGCCCTCTTTCTCCTTCCTTTCCCCTCTCACTAAAAATAAATAAAATCTTTAAAAAAGAAAGGAAAGGAAATATTTTGGGAAGGAAAGGAATTACGTCACCTCATCGAAGTCTCCTCTCACAATATGAACATCCCCGGCCAGAGTCTTGAGATAGTCATAGCTCTCTTTGGTGCAAAGATTTCCAGTGCAGAGAATGTGCTGAATCTTCCCTGGTACCAGCAGTTTTTTGAACTTAGCTGGCAAACTATTGCACCGGTGTGGGATGTGCAGATCTCCTAATACCAACACCAACTTTGAAGTGTCAAGGTGAAACAAAGCAAAAAGTTAAACATGATGTCAAAACAAGACATTAACTCTTCTCTGTAACTCCCATTTTAAATTAAACTAATCAGAGGTTCCAGAACACAAAAGGGAAGTTATTCATACAATTCCTTATGATGACCATTTAAACACATATATCATGTATATAACAACATACTCTGTTCTAAATCAATCTTTTTAAAATTTGATCACAAATATGCTACAACAATACATATCATTCTATTTACCAAGAATAAAATCAGGCTTTCTGAGGTGATTCATTCACAGACCTATAAATTATACTAAATAACAAAATTTCCCAAAATGAAAAATACATTACTGGGCCTTATGGAATTTTGAATTTTTGAAGACTGATATGGTAATTCATATTTCTGCAATTATAATATGAAATTACATGTACTGATTCCACAGAACTGTTAGAAATGTGATGACAGAGAAAAAAGTTAATTCTATAGTTTATGCTTACTAGATTGATAACTAGTTTAAGAAACAATAGCCAAAATTTACAATATTTGCTAGTTAAAACTATTAGCTATACAGTACAGAAGAATAAACAGTCTATGTTTCAAAAAGTTTCAACAGGGCAAATGTGTGCTTTTGAATTATAATCCTTCCCTTTCTTTCATTATTAAAAACCCTCACTGTCCTATATTCATTATCTAGATTAAATTGCTTATGTACCCTCAGTTTAATTTCCAAACTTAAAGCAACATTTTCACAATCTTCCATGGGCATTAGAACATTAAAAAACAAACAAACAAAAAAAAGAGGCCCTGGCTGGTGGCTCAGTGGATAAGGTACCAGCCTGAGAACCCAAAGGTTGCTGGTTCGATTCCCAGTTAGGGCACATAAACAGATCTCCAGCCAGGTCCATAGCTAGAGGCAGGTGAAAGGCAACCATACATTGATGTTTTTCTCCCTTTCTTCCTCCTTCCCTGCCCTTCTCTCTGAAAATAATAAATAAAGCCTTAAAAAAAAAAAATCAGCTAAACAAGAGATGAATTGAGCAGGAGGAACAGAGTCTCAGATGATAAAAAATCTCAAACCTATACGATTTTAATTTTAAAGATTTTACATATAAACATTAATTCAGTTATTTAACAGAATCCGTAAAAAAGGTTCTTTAAAAATAATATCTGCCCTCCATAGGACCACAATCAGTTTCTTCCCGTGGATTAGTGGAAGCACCCTCCGTCCAGGACAGTGCGTTTCCCCAGGCTCCATTCACAAATGTGCATGCCCTTTGACTGCCTTTAGAAAAAGGCACGACTGCTCCTTAATATCACAGAATATTAAATATCTAAAATAAGATAAAGCAGAAACTAGTGTTGTCACTAATTCTGTAAACTGAAATGAATGAAAAACAGAATGTGTAAAATTTAAATTACTATTAAACCAAACTTGATTCATCTTGCAACAAACATCAAAGTGATTACAAAGGAAAGGAACTGTTATCAGGATATAGAGTAATTGCAGTGAAATTAATGCACTTTAAAAGAAGTTGTTAAATAAGTTTCTTCTTTTATAAATAGTTGATTCAGCTGGCATTTTCTCAATGACTTAGATTGTTTCAATCCAGATGGATAAAACTTCTGTAAAACTACCTTCATGGTGATCTATATAAAAGTACATGGAGATAGAACAATCTTCATCTTTAGCGGGGGATCCATTCAGATGTGGATTGAAGTACTTAGTTAATATGGAAAGTTGGCATTTGAAAAAAAGACAAAAAGTAGATTTATTTTTTTAAAAAACCCTCAAACTCATAAAAGTGTATAGATCTGTAACAGGTTGAAAATGTCTGGGGCTTAGATATCTGAATGAACTAGAAAGAGCATTTGTAAGACGTGACACTTGATGATTGACAACTTAAAATTCTACAGTGCACTACGGATTATGCCCATGTGCCCTATCAATAGTCTAAAGATATGTCACCGTATGAACGACCACACAGCAATGGTTTCCTGCAGGCGACAAAGTTACAAGGGAAATAGGATCACAAAACAAATGTCATACTTTGAGGAGTGCCCTTGCCGAAATTCCACACTTTGACAGTTCAGGTTCAAAGTAGATTACAAAGTCTTTTAAGACAGCCTAAGATTCTGGAAATGGCAGTCCTGTTAAATTCAAATAAAGAATCAACCCAATTAAAGCATAGGAATTTGGTTACTTCCTGTTAGATGAGCCGGTAAAAAGGGTGAAAATCCCAGTAATCAGACACCCAACCACCTTTATTAGGAGGAGCTAAGAGAAGAAACTTACTCTGTGCCCAGCCTTAGTGGAATGGAGAAGTTGATTGCAGACAGGGGAATGAAAAAAAAGGGTGAAACATGACCAATGTTAAAAGAAAGCAACAAAAAGAAACAAACCAAAACAACAACAACAAAAAAAATCAAATGAATATGCAAACAATTGTTAATGATTTCTGAGTGTTATGAAAGAAAATGTTAAAAATCAACTTTGCTCAAAATATCAAAAGAACCATTTGCATTAAACGTGACACATATGCGCATGCACACTTTATACACTCTGCCCTGTCAATCTTTCCTTTTCCTAACCTTATTCTCCACACTTAACTCTCTTCCCTTTCATTTTCCTGTTTGGTCCAGAATTGTGTAAGACAATTCAGAAAATTCAGCAGTCATAACTTAAATGAAAGCTAACATTCCCTAGATCCTTATGTCCAATTTATCTCTCATGTATATTGATTTTGTTTTGTTAAAAATTCTACTAGTGAAATTACGGGGCAGCTAGGTCATTATTCTGAATAACACAGAACCCTGAATATCCAGCGACCAAGTGATCAACTGAGGATGATAAAAACAGGTTCTTCCAGATGAAAATGGACTTTCCTCTCATCCGAGTTTCCTGCTTACAGACTCTTGGATATACGGAGTGTTGAAATGTTTCTCGTCTTCACTAATTAAAATTCTTTTAATTATACAAAAACCAGCCAGTGCTCAACTTTGCCCAGTTCTTTCTATTTAACACGAAAAATGATGTGCCAGTACAGATATCCGAAAGCATTCACCTCTCAAGAAAAGAAAAGAAAAAAGTTCAGGAACATGTCAGGAAATTTCCTCTTCCCTTAAGGATCACTCGATTAAAACTACTGTCACATGAATTGCTCTATACTGGAGTCTGTTTATAAGCAAAAACCAAAAGGGAGAGTAAAATGCTCTACGTTATATAAGGAAGCATATACCATACACCTTGGTCACGTCCAAAAGCCACCTCAAAGGCTCCGTTTCTCGTAGAATTGCATAATTTGCAAAATGCAATGGTCACCCGCCAGAAAGAAAAGTTCTTTTCGGGTTAAACCTCATCAACACAAATACCAAGATAATCGGGGCTCCTTTTGAAATCGTTCTTAACATGTCAGGGGGTCAAGGGCTGCCCTGAAGACTAAGTCCAGCTACAAGCCTTCACCAGTACCAGCTCCCAGTTTTTCTGCAGGAAGGTCTAGGGGCGCAGCGACCACCGGCGGTGACCCGGCGCCGGGGCGGCCTTGCGGGAGGTTGGGGCCAGCGATGAGCGGCTCCAGCAAAGCTCCCCAAACTACCCCGTTAGCACCCACACGGGTCCTTTGCCCAGAAAAACGGACGTATTCTCCAAAAATTTCCAAACCATTTCAAGGAGGCCACAGACTGTTAAGCATCCTAAGTGAACCAGCAATTTGAAGAGCCAAAAAGACTGCAGTCCTTAGACGGCAGGCTGCGCCGGCTGCGGGATCCCGCTCGCCATCTCCCATCTTGAATGAGTAGCCAGCTTTCGCCGGCGGGAGGGGGGAGGGTAACCCGTACACCCCAACCAGCGGGAGGTGCCTCTTTGCCGGGAAGAAGTCGGGAAACGTCTGGAAACGAGAGGGAC
Organism: Noctilio leporinus; assembly: GCA_004026585.1. Taxonomy (NCBI): domain Eukaryota; kingdom Metazoa; phylum Chordata; class Mammalia; order Chiroptera; family Noctilionidae; genus Noctilio; species Noctilio leporinus. Next base: position 28,827 of record PVIW01009853.1, read on the forward strand.
CCTGCCCCTTTCTCGGGGGCGGCCGAAGCGCAGAGCCGTCCCCGGCTCGGGCGTGTGGATCTGGAGACAGGACCAGCAGCTGAGGCGGGCCCCTCGCCCCCTCCGACGTCCTCCGGCCTCTGGGGCTGGGGTGCCAGGCCAGGGCCGGCGGCACCAGGGAGCGGCCGCTCCCAGACCTCTCCTCCCCCCCAAGGGCCTTCCCCCGCCAGCCTGCGCGGCGCCCGCCCGGGCCTCAGGGATCGCCCAAACCCTCGCCCGCAGACTCCCAGCGGCCCCCTCCGACGCAGCACCCGGGCTCAGAGCCGGGCCTCGGTCGCCGCAGCTGCCTTCCTCACCATCCTGTCACTGGGCTCCGCTCTGCCACCGCAAACGCCGCCGCCCTCTTCCTCAGTCTCCTCGGTGACCCGCCCACCTCGCTCGCAACCAATGGAAGCTGAGGCCAACGGGAGACCGCGCTACGGTGGCCCGCATAGGCCCCTCCCCGCCGTAAAGCGAAGCTGCTTTCGGGGAGCGAGGGGAAGTGGACGGTAGGGGTGAGATCGCGAAGCTTCCAAAGGCGCGGGCCACTTCCGGGAAGCCCGGGCGTCGAAGCTTCGAGGCGCGCTTTGCCTCGGGTTTGCCAGGGCCCGCGGCCATGCTGAAGTGCGGGATGAGCGGCAGTCAGGTTAAAGGTGGTGCTGGCTTTCTGACTACCTTCCCACGGAAAGGGGAAGCCCGGGTTCCGGGGCGGCCCACCGTAGGCTTGCTTATTCCCCGGGCTGCGGACCCCGAGGTGGGGCCGCGCCCAGCCCTCGCCCCGTGGCCCCCCAGCTCCTGCGGGGAGGACGAAGGCCCAGGCGCCCCGACGTAGGGACGTTGACATTTTCCCCGGGTGCGCGGGAAAGGAAGTCGCACCGTGGGGCAAAAGGGCGTGGGGCGCACTTGAGGGGAAAGAACGCTTGGACAGTGAAAAGTGTTTTTCGGGTCATGGGAAAAACACACGCCGGATTTTTATTTTCGATTCCACCATTTTTAAATGGAGGACCTAGGACGAAAGCCACGGAACCCGGTCGGGGCTCCATTTCTTCATCAGGGAGATGAGAACGATAGCATCTTGGGTGTGGGGAGGAAATGGAAATGCACGTCTAGGGCTCCATAACGGGGATGTACAGGGACGATGGTTGCAGACGGAGCTTGGAACGTGTAAATTACTCCGGAAAGTCTGTATTTAGGAAAGCCAGGTTTCGTACAGATTGTAACCTGAAAATGATCATCGTTAAAAGGCGTCTTGGGTTGAGGATGTCTATGGAACAGAACGTTCTCTTTTGCGGTGTATACCTCAATGCTTAATAAGCAGTTATTTGCATGATTTGTTTAATATTGTTGGACTGGAAGCACTGTGAGGGCAGGGTCAGTACCTATCTTGTTCATCACTATAACCCGGTTGCCTTGGGTTGTACAAGGCAAGTAGTAGGTGCCCAGTAAATATTCACTGACTGAATGAAAGGTCCGCATTAGGCAGCTCCATGAAAAAGTGGTGAAATTGAACTGGTAAAAAAGGATAAGTGCCTCTATCTTTTGTTTTTCCTGTTTTTCTCAGTTTAAGGCCCACACTTATAAATCATAAGCATTATAATCTAATCCTAAATCCTGGAGTTATGTTTGACTTGTTTCTACTTTTCCACAGATAGGGCCAACATTTTATGGCAGCATAATATTCCGTATCCGGCTGCCACATTTTTTACTTATTCATAACTCATAAGAACATGAAACGTGCCCTACCAGGTCAGAATGCTATTTCACCCAGCCCCAGTCTGTTCCCGACAGGACGTCTGAGTGTGTTCTGTGGAAACATGTGGCATCTTTCATGCAACCCTCCAACATCACAGGTGCCTCTTGCGTGCCTCTAATTTCTTTCATGACTTGTTTTGACTTTGCCACCAAATTACTAAAAGAAACTCCATTTCTTGTTTTTACACTTTTTTTCTAGGGGAGCAGAATACAAGTTTTAAAATACATTAGAATGGAAATGCACTTGCCACAGTAGGTCCATGCAACACTGCAAGCATACAGAAAGGAAGACTTTGGTTGCATGTTACCATTTCACACCCTCATTCTTCGAATTTATGGAGCTCTTACTATGAGCCTGGCATTTTGTCAAGGGTATTATATTGTATTTCTTAAAGCACTTGGTAGTATTAGTCTATAAACACTGTTCTTGATGAATTTTAAGTCCTGTGAATGCTGAAGTAGTCCTATGATTTGCTTTTATTATTTGAGAGAAAGAATGTAAGCAGCAACTTTCTTTTTCTCCTTAGTGTTTGGGAAAGCAATCCAAGCTCTGTCACGAATTAGCGACGAGCTGTGGCTGGACCCATCCGATAAAGGTGTAAGTAAGAAAATCAACTCATTGACTATCTGTTAAGACAAAAGAAGTTTAAGGTTCTGATCCAGTTTGTATGTTAACTAGGAAATCCAGAAATCCCTTTCACTGTTCATCTTTATTATACATATTACATCTAAAGCAGCAATTTCCAACCCTTTTCACCTCATGACACATAAACTAATGACTAAAATTTGGTGGCACAACAAAAAATGTATTTTTTAGCAAGCTGACAAAAAAAAGTAAATATAATTTGATTCAGTCACACCAAACAGCTATTCTTGTGTTGGCTGTAATTCTTATTTTTATTTGACAATCTAAGGGAAAAGAGGTCAGTACCCCTGAATAAATAGTCAGATATTACATGTTGTAAAAATTCTTGGGGCACACTGGTTGAAAATTGCAGATTTAGAGCAACATAGTAAACTTTAAAATCATGCAGGTAAACACAGTTGATTTAAATCAAAAGTCACCTGGCTGGTGGCTCAGTGGATTGGTGCTGGCCTGTGGACCCAAAGATCCCTGGTTCGATTCCCAGCCATGGCACATAACCAGGTTGCAAGCCAGGTCTCCAGCAGGTCCGTAGCTGGAGGCAGGTGAAAGGCAACCACACACTGATGTTTCTCTCCCTTTCTTCCTCCCTCCCCACTCTTCTTTCTAAAAATAATGAATTAAAAAATCTTAAAAAAAAAAAAAAAGTCAAATTGGTGGCCGAGAGACTAGATAGAACATGCGGAAGTATTCTGTGGGGACAACACTGTTTTTTCAAAAATTGAAATAATTTTCTATGGGAGAGTCCACATAAAAATCTGAATTTCTTGCTTCTCTTGAAAACTCAGAAGATCTGACAGTTTGGGGCCTCTATACCCAAGCAGAAGTAGCTGGCTGACGCTAACAGTTGCCTTAGACAAGGCAAGGGTTCACCTTTGTGCTGCACTCTTTTCTTACTCCCGTTTGTAGTGCCTTTCTGCCACTTTGTGCATTAAAATTAAGGCCCCTATAGGCGTTTGCAATTTTACAATTTCAACATGCAAGACTTTAGATTGAATACCTGTATGTATTCAATAGAGATATGTACACATGTGTATGCATATGATATGCAAATTCAATACGCACTGAATAAATGCAATCTATGTAGTGGATATTATAATTCATACGTATAACAAAGTTGTATAATGCAGTTAACGTCTGATAGCCTTATTTGAACTTATTTAATTGCTATGTTAAACAAAATAGAATTTTGAACATTAATCATTTAGAGAAACTTGATATTTCCCCCTAAATAGTTATTTTACTTTTCCAGCTTGCTTTAAGATCTGTGAATTCTTGTCGGTCAGCATATGGATGTGTCCTCTTCTCTCCTGTGTTTTTCCAATATTACCAATGGTCAACCACAGTGGAAATGAAAGATAAAAACACAGTATCAAATTTAAATTGCAAATTGGGAATGAAGGTAAATATAAGTGGTCCTGGTTTTCTCTTATGTTGTGGAAATATCATATTGGGCATAACACCTATTCTATACTTGATATTTGGTTTAATGGCATGCAGGGCAAATTTATTCATCTAGCAATGTACATACTCTTTTTTTATTTTTTATCTAAACAACCATATTGAGTCTATGTTCTTCTATAATCCGTTTTATAGTCAATTCTACCCATCTTTCGATGTCTGACTTCTCTTGAAAGAAATGTAGAGATGTGCAAAATATTCACCAGATGTGACCAATGCAAGGTAGTTATTCAATTCTTCTGCAGATATGGTAGGTATAATTGAAACTAGTTTAATGTATTGTGTGTTTTTGTTAATAATTTTTATGTTTAGAACATTCAAACCACATGCAAGAGTTTCCATTGCATTATTGTGTAGAATGTGTGTAGCTTTGTGGTAGAGCAGTTGTAGGTACTTGAAAAGTATCATTTTACTTGTCTCTTAAGAACTATTGTGAGATGAGTGGTATTATTCCCTTTTTTTACTTGTCAGTGACACAAGCTTTGCTTGCATGCAAACCAGTTTTTAACATCCATTTGAATTCTGCCAATTGGTTGCTCTGAAATTCACTGGCTGCTTGATGTGCTGTAAGAGTGCCTTGGTAACAGTGTTCCTCGCTGAGAAGAGAAAAGAATAATTCCCTCTAGGAGGCAGATAGTATTGTACCTGGGGCTGAAAGAAGCGTGGTAACAGGCCAGGACCACAGAAGAAGGAAAGTGCAGAGCCTGGGTTCCAGTCCTGCCCACGGTCGTCATAGTCGGACCCTCCATAGTTCTCCGCCACGCCAGGCTGTAAAACGCGTCCTGCCCCCCACCCTGCATGGTCCACACTCAAACGTTGTGCTCGCAGCACTGGCACGTGCTTACAACGTACAGCCTAGGGGTGAACAGCATGGGCTCTGGGGGCCTACGGGTCTGCGGTGGAACCCTGCTCTGCCCCTTACCTGCTGAGATCTTGGGCAAATTATCTTACATGCCTAGGCCTCAGTTTCCCAATATGTAAATACGGGATGATGTTAGTACCAGCCTGCTAGGGGTTTTGCAAGGATTCAATAAGTTCTAGGAAGTTATAGTTCTAAACTGTTTAAAAGCATGCCTGGCACATGCTCTAAGTGTTAGCTCTAGTGTTTATTGTGATTGCTGGTATTTTACTGGAAGTTGACAGGTAGAATTTTAGGCTTTAAAAAAGCTTGTACTTGCTATATGGGTTCAAATCTTTACTTTTCTTTCTCTTTCTTTCCTTTCCTTTCCTTTTCTTCTTTTCTCTTCTCTTCTCTCCTTTTCTTCCTTCCTTCCTTCCTTTGTTTTTGGTAGTAGGCACTCAGTAAATATTTATAAAATGAAAAATGTTGATATTATTAACTAAGTAAAAACACAGTAAGTTGACAAATGTTGTCTCTAGTGAGACCTTTAAATTCACACTGCATACACCCACGTGAGCTGTAGAAAGTTATAGCCCACGCGGATTTTATTACTTGGACTCCATATTCAAACTTAGATGAAAATTCTAGCTGTACAGTAAGGCCCCACTGACTGTCCTAGATTGGCGAATGGTGTAAGGAAACCAATTTTACCATAGGCTACTTGATATAAACAAGATTTAAGTTTCTGTGGCATCTCATCAACATTACAATGAAATGACTTTGAATGAAACACCATTATTGGAGGGCCTGCTGTACTTGTTAAAAAGCATAGCCCACCCCTGGCTGGTAGCACAGTGGTTAAGGCTCTGGCCTGCGAACCCAAAGGTCGCAGGTTCGATTCCCCAGCCAGGGCACATAACCAGGTTGCAAACCAAGTCTCCAGTCAGGTCTGTGGCTGGAGGCAGGTGAAAAGCAACCATACATTGATGTCTCTCTTCCTCTCTGCCTCTCTCCCTTCCCCTCTTTCTAAAAATAATGAAATAAAATCTTAAAAAAAAAAAAAAAAAAAAAAGGCATAGCCCTGAAAAGTCATTTAGCCTCACTGAGCCTTCCTACCCCTGAGGTGTGTGGATCGGACGTGGGGGCTGTGAAGAGCGGGCAGCCGCTCCTGGCCCAGCGGTAGTAGCCGCACCTTGGCCCCGACCCCTCTCAGGGGACAAGAGTTCACAGGCCAGATGTTCAGCTTTATATTCCAAAGGCCCCATCCAGAAATACCAGTCCTGGGTGACAGATAGTGAAGGAGAATCATCGATCCTGAGCTGTAGTGGGCATTCACCATCTTATACGAAATTTAAGAAATTACTTGTATTTCAAAATAATGTGGGAACTCAACCGCTTGCTTGGTCAGAGGGGCTGACCTGTTGCCCGGTGTCCACTAGGGGGCGATAAACACACTCACTAACCGATGGAGCTTCACACTGCGCACCTGCCCGATATTAAACATAACTTGACTGAGATTGTTTACTTTGGCTGTGAAACTTAGACTTTTTAAGATTTGTTTATTATTTCAGAGAGAGAGGAAGGGAGGAGGCAGAGGGAGAGAGACATCCATGTGTGGTTGCCTTTCACCTGCCTCCGGCTACAGAGCTGGCTGGAGCCCTGGCTTGCAACCTGGTTATGTGCCCTGGCTGGGGGATCGAACCAGCGATCTTTGGGTTCATGGGCGGCGCCTTATCCACTCTGCCACCAGCCAGGGCCTTAAAGAGTTTTTTTGTTAATTTTGCAGTTCAAATTAACAGATTACTTCACTCTTTTTAAGGTATTAAAAGGACTCATAATGTGTGTTTTCAAGAAAGTCAGCCTTTGCAAGTTATTTTCGAAAAGGGTATGTGTAGTAATACACTAACGATTCAACCAAGGTAAAGAGTTCTCTGTCATTTTCTTTTTCTGAATATAGCATGGTTACAAAGTAAAAAATTAATGTCCTAGAGCTTTTGAATCACTTTTTAAAAATCTAACAATGGATGGGAAAAACCACCCTACAGAATCGAGAGGAAACCTTAAAGAGAGAGAGAGAAAACCTTGATAGAGAAAACAGCAGACCTTTTTTGTCTCGCAGCACACATAAACTAATTACTAAGGTTCCGTGACACACCAAAAATATATTTTTTGCCACTCTGACCAAAGGTATAATTTTGATTCATCGCATCAAACGATTATTGTTGTGTTGACTGTTGTTATTTTTTTAAACTAGGGAAGCATTGCATGTCTTGAAAATTCTTGTGGCATACTGGCTGAAAATCACTGTAGTAGAACATAACTAATTGCCTAATGGTAGCAATAATAATTTAGTGGCCAAGAAAGTTCTAAAAATATTCCATCAGTAGCTTTCTTCATCAAATGGTATCAAAAATATGTTATCTAATAATACTTAGTATTTATATGGTGCCTTCTGTCTGAGTCTTACAACACACAGAAGAAAATTTCAGCATTTTTTATGTGAACTGATTTATCCTTAAGTGTTTCCATTTTTTCTCTAGAGAATGAGTCAGTGTACTAAATTTTTCACTAAAGCTGTAACAGTAAATGTTAATTACTTGGTTTTATCCTTGTTGACTTTTAAATTAAAAAAGAAATACATGCTCTCAAAATACACCTATAATTCATAGAAGATTGCAAGGATTAAAACAATGAAGCCTTTCTCCTCTATCTGTCCCCCCTATCCCACTGGTAGGGGTAACATCTATTAATAACTTGGTGTATGTCATTCTAGCTCTTCTTCTATTAGAGCTATTTTGTTAAATTTATAGCTCATCTCTGTAACTCCCCCTCTCCCTGTTGTTATGATTACCTTTTTCTCCCACCTCTCAAACTTATATCACATTCTAGACAAATATTTTACATAGTTTTTTATAATATATAGTACATAGTTTTTTCAAAGAAAATATTGCATTAATATCATTTGGCAACCTGCTTTTTAAAGTTTCTACATCAGTTCACCTAAATCAGTTGTACTCTTTTTTTTATGATTGTGTGATTTTTCACTGTATGACTTAACGGTAATTTACTTCCCCATTACCCTACAACAGCCCCTCCCTAGGTGATGCCTGAAACCACGGATAGTACCAAACCCCACAGATGTTTTACTTATACATGCATGCCTATGGTAAAGTTTAATTTATAAATTAGGCACAGGAAGAGATTATCATAATAATTAATAATCAAATAGAACAATTGTAACAATATACTGTAATAAAAGTTACATGAACATGGCCACTTGTTTCAGGGGTCCCCTTGCTCAGGTCTTTACAAGCTCAGCTCTTTCTGGCACATTGTGTTGCCATCAGTCAGAATACATTTTCTGCGCGTGTCCGCCACCCCCACATTGAACGCCTTTCCTGTCTTAGCTACACGTACTGTTGGCCACAACTTTGGCAGTTCAAGGTACAAGAGCAAGACTAGCAGCAATTTCTTCTTTTCTTTACAACTTCACAGATAGATTTGTTCTTATCATTGACCTTAGCAACCGCAGCACACCACTTTCTCTTTTTTCTTTCTTTCTTTCCTTTCTTCCTTTCCTTTCCTTTCCTTTCCCTTCCTTCCTTCCTTCCTTCCTTTCTCTTTCTTTCTTTCTTTCTTTCTTTCTTTCTTTCTCTTTCTTTCTTTCTTTTCTTTCTTTCTCTCGCTCTCCCTTCCTTCCTTCCTTCCTTCCTTCCTTCCTTCCTTTCCTTCAAGTCCAGGAGAATTTTCACCTTTTCACTTAAAGGAAGCACTTTATGGCTTCTCTCTGGCATGTCTGAATTGAGGCATCACTACTGCTGTGCTTTGGGGACAATATGGAATAAAATAAGGGTGACTTGAACACAAGCAGTGTGACACTTAACAGTCAAGCTGGGAACAACTGAGACTACCACCGAATGACTAACAGGCAGGTAGCAGATACAGCTTGGAGACGCTGGACAAAGGGATGAGTCACATCCTGGGCAGGATGGCACCGGATGGCATGAGATTTCATCACTCTATTCAGACTGGCATGAAATTTAAAACTTATTATTTCTAGAGTTTTCCAGTTAATATTTTTGAATCGTAGTTTGCTGGAAGTAGCTCAAACCAAGGAAAGTGAAACTTCAGATAAGGGGGTAGCTACTATGTTGGTGCCAACTTTTTGTTTCCACAAACAGTGCTGCTAGTACTAGGGCAGTGTATTAGTTATCTGGTGCTGTAGAGCAGATCCCCACATCCAGGACCCTTTTTTACTTCACATTCACGTTGTCGTTTTTTGTATCAGATTATTTGGTATCTTGGACAACATCCCCCTTACCACTGGAAAAGTTTCCAGGTGAATTTGGTACGTCTTCCTGACATTTTGGCATCAAGAAACACTGCTGAGCTCATGTCTAGCATCAAGATAACACCAACATTACAAAAATTCTAAAAATCTTTTTTATCTACCAATGCCTCATTTTCAAAAGTAGCTCAGAATTTACGGTGCAGTAATAAAAAGACAAATGAAAACTAAAAGGCAGGCAAAGGATTTGCATAGCCATATTCTCAAAGATACGCTAATGGCCAATAGCACATGGAAAGATGCTTAGCATCATTAGTCTTGGGGGAAATGTAAATCAAACATCGTGGAATCTGTGACTTGTGTAGTATGTGAAATACATATTCATAAAGTTTTTTGCAAAGGGAGCACAGATAAAAGGGCATTTGGGAAGTCAAGACAACCTTAAAATAATAGCTAATAATCCAGGCAAGTAACAAAGGGAAAGAGAATACAGGCAGCAAGGGGCTTACAAACCTTTGCCCCACAGGGGCCTCGGCCAGGTCTCCCCAGGTGTGTTAGAGCATCTGTTTTCTCCTAGCTCCCCTAGGAGTCTGTTCCCAAGCCAATTAAAAAACATACTTGTTACATAAAAAAAGAATTAAAGACATTTCATTCTAGTGTTTAGTTTATCCTGTACCTTTCACATGTTTTACTAAGAATGTATCTTACTATTCTTTTTTGGCCTTTAAAAGAAGTTACAATAATTATTTTAATTAATAATTAAATATACTAAAAATATAGCAGCTCATATAAAAAAAAAGAAATATAAAGTCCTCTGGCTAAACTTTTTAAAATCTAGGTCAGCTAACCTAGTCACTTCTAAATATTTGAGTCTTGTTAGAAAGCTGTTTTTTGTTTGTGTTTCAAATAACGCGATATTTTTATTACATTTCAGAGTGCTTGCTGAGGCCATTGTGTTTTTTTCCAGTCAAGAGGAAGTGACTCTTGCTGTCACTCCCCTGGAAGTTTGCATTAAGAGCTCTAATGAGGACTGCATGGGTAAGGAAGGGCTCTGTCTATCATGGTGCCTTGATGTACTGTTTATTACTTCCCAACTTACTTGATTACTAACACTTCAGTAAGTATTAGTAGTATATTTATTTTTGTCTAAAAAGCAGTAAGATGTAGAAAGACCATTAAAAGTTTTTAGAGACCCAGGAAATTTACACAATCAGTAATTAAAAGACTTGGCTTTGAAATTCCAGTTGTTTTAAAATTAGGAGAACAGTTACTAAAAAAAAATATTTTAAAAAGATTTTATTTATTATTTTTTAGAGAGAGGGGAACAGAGAGAAGCAGAGGGGGCGGGGGGAAACACCAATGTATGGTTACCTTTCACCTGCCTCCAGCTACGGACCTGGCTTGAGACTTGGCTTGCAACCTGGTTATGTGCCCTGACTGGGGAATCAAAGCAGCAACCTTTGGGTTCACAGGCCAGTGCCTTATCCACTGTGCCACCTGCCAGGGTGAGAAAAAATATTTTTAAAGTTAAGATTTTAAGGTCTGTTTCTCATCCTTTATCATACCTTGTGTTTAGCATAAAGAAAAATTAAGAGGCCAGCAATCTCATTGAGATGATCTATGACTACATAAGAAAAGGAAAATGTGAATTGGAAATGTCAGATATTCCAGATGGCAAATACATAGGGCAGACAATGTGAGTGCTTCTTAAGTCAACTCTTCCAAGAGTTATCTAGGTGGAATGGAGAAACGAAGGCAACATGAAATCAGGAGTTTTGGTATTAAAAACATTTACTGGGGTCTTACTGACACAAATTTTTGACACTCTTTGACCTTGAATAATTAAAAAAAAATTTTTTTTTACGATTTAATGCATTATTTTTAGAGAAAGGGAAAGGAAGGGAGGAAGAGAGGGAGAAAGAATGTATGGTCGCCTTTCACCTGCCTCCAGCTGGGGACCTGGCTGGAGACCTGGCTTGAAACCTGGTTCTGTGCCCTGGTTGGGAATCAAACCAGCGACCTTTGGGTTCACAGGCCAGCGACTTATCCACGGAGCCACCAGCCAGGGCTGAATAATTTTTTTGGTGATTTTTTTTTGGTGATAATAGTAAAGCAAGAATACAAGGGAGGAACTGTATTATTTTAAAGTGAAAAACCAGGAGAACCAGGGATTAAGTTTGGCCAGATTTTTGTAGTGTTCAGATTGTGCCAGGTTCTGTTCTAAATGGTTTACATCTCTGAGTTCATTTGCTCTTCACAACTCTGTGATGTTGGTACTATCATGCTCCCCATTTTCCATCAGAAGAGTATGAGGCACAGAGAAACGAAGTGACTTGCTGGTGTCACACGGTTAGCAAGCATAGACTGTGGTCTGAGTACAGGGCTCAGGCTCATCACCCCTGGGCTGTTGTTATTTCTCTCAGATTTCATTACCATTCCTTCTTGGCCCTCACAAGTGCATGACCTGGAAAAATACATGCTTGACTAGAGACTGCGTCCCTTTTATATTTCTCAATGCCATCTCTAAGTAAAGGTGGCCATCTAATAACCAGGAAAGGAGACACTGTCCCTCATGAACAGCTTTCTAAGGAGCAGTGACAAGTCATGTTTGACTGGGGACCCAGTCACTTATTTGCAGTACTGACCTTACTCCACACCAGTGCCCTGGCAGTGACGTGAGCCTTCTTGTTTGGGGTGAATGTGTTTGTAAGGTAATGTTTGGTCCTGTGAAAACTTTGGTCTCAGACTTACACAATTCATGTTCATTACAGAAAATAATTTTTAAAAAGCGCTAATAAAAAAGTCACTTGAAGGCCCTGGCTGTAGATTGATCAGTGGCCTGCGAACCTAAGGGTTGCTGGTTTGATTCCCAGCCAGTACACATAACAAGGTTGCAAGCCAGGTCTCCAATCCAGGTCCCCAGCTGGAAGCAGGTGAGACAACCATACACTGATGTTTCTTTCCCTCTCTTCCTCTCTCCCTGCCCCTCTTTGAAAAATAATAAATAAAATCTTTTTTTTTTAAGTAGCTAAAAAAAAACCCTAACTCTAACAATAAAATACTTCAGGAAGCAGGATATAAAAGATGAAGCAATATACAAACAATATCCCATTAGAGAACATAATGTTTTATTTTTTGTTTGCTTTAATTTAAAAAAAAAAAGATGTTATTATCTTTAGAGAGAGGCAAAGAGAGACAGGCAGAGAGGGAGAGAGACATCCATGTATGGTTGCCTTTCACCTGCCTTCAGCTACGGACCTGGCTGGAGACCTGGCTTGCAACCTGGTTATGTGTCTTGGCTGGGAATCGAACTAGTGACCTTTGGGTTTGCAGGCTGGTGCCTTATCCACTGTGCCACCAGCCAGAGCAAGAACATAATGTTATAATTACAACAAAGAAGATTAAATACCTAGACATAAATAATAAACTTAATGTAAACCTGTCCATAGCTATAAGGACATATTGATGACTCATTGATAGTTTGAGCAAACAGACACAGATGTGAGAGTGGGATTTTTCAATTAAAATTTGTTTAGCTGAAGGGTTGAAAATAAAGTTTGATTTCCCAGATAGGCCCTACCTATACATATATTTACCATTCAAGGTCCTTGGGTTGCAAAGTTTTGTTGAAAATACTGAATGATATTTATATAAAAGAAAACAAAATATGTGAGTCAAAAATGAATAACTTTGTTCTATATAAACTATATTCATAACTAGTAGTTCCCTTGAGAATAAACTCATTTTTATGCTATTCTGGTTATAGTGGCTTAAAATCATTTATTCTTACCTCTTCTGGTTCTGTGGGTTGACGGGCTCAGTTAGGCAGCTCTCACTTGGGGTCACTAGTGCACCTGCAGTTGGAGGCTAGGTCTGGAATCATTTGGGGACATGCAAGACCGTGCACGGACGTGGCTGGTCACTGATGCCAAGAGCTCAGCTGGATCGTTAGCCAGAGGACCTGCATGTATGCCGCCCCCTCATGGACTTGCATGAAGTAGCATGAAGTCAGTATGGCGGCTGAGTTCCCAGAGCAGATATTGCAGGAAAGAAGTGGACAGAGGACCGAAGTGGACGCTGCTAGTCTCCAAAGGCTGAGCTCAGAAACCAGCACCGGTCACCTCACCACATTGCTTTGGACCGAGCAGTCAGAGAACCCACCCACCCAGATTCCGGGAGAGGGCCGGTAGACAGTGAGACCCCAGCTCTCAATGAAGGAAGACCAAACTTATGGCTATTCCAAAGCTACCACTTTGGTTGTATTTTTATATTCAAGTTTAACAGATACCTGTGGACCTAATTTTATTCTTCATTTTCCTACAATATTAAACAGATTTGAACAATTCTGTACACAGTGAGATGTTTGTGGGTCCAGAGGAATTTGACTTCTTTCACATTGGAGTTGACACTGAAATAACATTTTGCTTCAAAGAATTGAAGGTGAAGAACAATTTGCACCAAATTAAAAATTTCACTGGTAGTTTGTAAGAAAGATTTCACGTCATGTGTTTTCTTCCTTTCCTTTCAGGGGATGCTGATATTTTCAGAAGCTACGCATGCTCCTATATCCATTCATTTTGATTTTCCTGGGAAGTAGGTCCTTGGGAACTTTTCTGAATTTGTTTCTTTTTCTTTTGTTAATTATCAATAACAAAACCACTTGAAACACTTCAAAATGAATTCACACCTCTGGAACTCCTTAATCTTCCTAGAAACACTTATCAAACTAAAATTTTAAAAGATGCATAACACAATGTTTTTTAATTGATAACTTAATTGAGAAAGGTACAGGCTTCTGCAGAGTGAAAATATTTATAAATTGGACATGAATAAATTGCCTAACAAGAAAATAATACAGGCCTTAACCAAGTTAAATCTCTGTGAAACTATGAAACTTTCTATGATATTTCAGGACTGAAATTTCAAGTGAGATTGGGTTGGGATAGATGTGTTTTGAGATTAGATCTGATGAGTTCAAAGGGCCCTTTCAGCTCCTAGGACTGTGTTAGTTTGTGAAAAGACGAAAAGACTTTTACTGGTTCCTTTTACTCCTGAATTAGGTTTCGTTATCTAATGTTTCCCAATGCCCACCAGAAAATGAGTGTGATGTGTGCTCTGACTTTGCCTTTCTAGACCTATGGCTTTAAGTGTTGATGATATGTTATTGGAAGCCAACTTTATTTTGGCTACATTAGCTGATGAGCCAAGTGGAGCATCTTCTCCGCAATCATTGTGTCTTTCAGAAAAACAGAAAAGGTAAGGCCAATGTTCTGACATCTTTATTGGCTGGGAAAATGCCATGACAATTTGTTCTGAAATAATTCAGTGGTATTTATTCAGGAAACAGGTAAGGAGTAAAACATCAGATCAGAAATTCTGATGGAATCAGGAAGAGCTAGAGTTAGACCTGACTGTAATATAGAAGTATTGCCAATCTTGCTCTAGATATTTGCCTTTTCTCTTCTGATCAGAATTTAATAGCACTCTATTTGTCTTTGTTATAACTCAAAACTCATTTCCATTTGTAATAGTTTTGATACAGTGTCAAGGTTCATAGGAATGCCTATTCATACCTAGAACTCTTTCTCAGGCATAGGGACAGCATTGTTTTCCTTTGTCTCTTAATGATTTGTTTTGGTGGTGGTGGGGTACTTCAACTGTTAAAGTAGCACAAAGTTACCATGGGAAGTTTGGGCAATACAGAAAAGTACAAAAAAGAAAGCCACACCACCCACAGTTGCACTCCCTAGAGAAAGCCAGTGTTAACATTTGGTTCACCCTATCTTCTTTTAGATTTTTTATTTCAAATATACTTGTATTATTAAAGTATTTTTAAACGAGATTGAGATCATATAGCATTTGCAGTTTTTTATCCTGTTCCCTCCCCTCAAATATTATGAACATGTTCCAGTATCATTGATTATGACTTGGAAATGTGATTTTTAAAAAAAGATTTTATTATTTTTAGAGAGAGGGAAAGAGATAGAGGCAGAGAGGAAGAGAGACATCAATGTATGGCTGCCTTTCACCTGCCTCCAGTCACAGGCCTGGCTGGAGACCTGGCTTGCAACCTGGTTATGTGCCCTGACTGGAAATTAAACCAACGACCTTTGGGTTTGCAGGCCAGCACTTTATCCACTGTGCTACCAGCCAGGGCCTGGAAATGTGATTTTTAATGACTATATACAATTTTGTCATACAGATATATAGTAATTTATTAGATTTTCTAATTTGGCCCAGTTACCATTATCACAAGATGGTCTGATGCACACTAGGTTGTTTACTGAAAAATTCTAATCTGTAGAGAATTTCTAAATAATAATATATGTGAATCTTAACTTTCAAAACAATTAGTTCCAAATTATTTTCGTATATTCCCTAAACCATTGTTATCATTGACTACCATATTGTTCTATTAGTTGTATAAAAAATATATTTCAAAGTAAACAGTTCATCCATTTAATCCCTATTAATACCCCAGGTCAGATCTAGTATGTTCAAATTCAAAGGCTGGTAAAAAGGACAGCAAAGCCACGGAGCATATCTCGAGAAAAGTAGCACCCAAAAGGCTTTACCCGGACAATGTGTCTGCTCTGGGAAACGGCGGCAGTCCTATAATGAAAAGAAGGGGTGGGGATGCCAGTGAGGCGCCAGAGAGCAGCATCAGCCACGTGGAGGACGAGCCTGGGTCTCCAGACCTGAGGAAGGTAAAAGAAAAATGTTGAGACGCAACCATGTCTTAGTGGGGAATTCTTGTCTGTGGCCCTTTGCCATTTCCCTGCTCCGGGCACCCCCAATGTCTTGATTCTCTTCCTTTCTGGAAGTGGAGAGGTGAAGCCGTTGAGGTGGAGGAAAGACTGACCTATAAAATGTTAATACAAAGTAGTTAAATTGCTCATTGAGTACATTTTTCCTGTGTTTGTTTTTTGCTTCATCCCTTCATTTGAGTAATTTTTTTTTTTAATTTTATTGTTGTTGTATTACATCCATCCCCTTTTTGCTCCCCTCTGTCCCCCTCCCCACCCACCCATTCCCCTCAAAGTCAATCCCACCTGTTGTCCATGTCCACGGTTCCTTTATACTAGGTTCTTGCACTTGAGTAATTTCTAACAGTATATTCGAGATTGGGGTCATTTGTTTTAAACAGTAAATTATGATTGCCAATAGCATACTTATATTTAAACACACACAATATGCTCGTCCTAGAATTTGTTTTCTAAAATTCACATTCTTCTAATTTTATTTTTCAAATCTATTTGGAAAATCCTTTATTCATAGTGGTTTAACATAAATTTTATCCCTGAAACATCACAGATTCCTTCATAGCAGAGTCATAATTAATAACATATCAAAATACCAGTATTTTACTAGATTGATGATAAACTTCACAGAATGCTAACATTAGACCTTATGAAGTCTATTGAAGATAAAAACAATTTATTAGAAACAGAAGTATCTCAAATAATGATAGTCCCAATTTTGTTTACATTAATATTTCATTCAAGCCTATTTTGCCATTGCTATTATTATTGATTTAGAAGTATGAGTTCCTTTTTTTTTAAAATAAAAATCTTTATTTTTTAAAAGATTTTATTTATTATTTTTAGAGAGAGGGGAAGACAGAGAGGGAGAGAAGCATCAATGTATGGTTGCCTTTCACCTGCCTCCAGCTATGGACCTGGCTGGAGACTTGGCTTGCAACCTGGTTATGTGCCCTGGCTGGGAATCGGACCAGCAACCTTGGGTTTGCAGGCTGGCACCTTATCCACTGTACCACCAGCCAGGGCTGGAAGTATGAGTTCCTTAGTTAGAACGTTGTAAGTAGAAATACTAGTTCTAGCCCTGACTGGTAGCACAGTGGTTAAGGCACCGGCCTGCAGAACCCAAAGGTCGCAGGTTCGATTCTCCAGGCAGGACACATAACCAGGATGCAAACCAGGTCTCCAGCCAGGTCTGTAGCTGGAGGCAGGTGAAACGCAACCGTACATTGATGTCTCTCTCCCTCTCTGCCTCTCTCCCTTTCCTTCTTTCTAAAAAATAACGAAATAAAATCTTTAAAAAATTAAAAAAAAAAAAGAAAGAAAAGAAATACTAGTTCTAAAAGTCACTACATTAAGCTGTACAAAAGACTGTTTGTGACAGTCAAATTGGATATGGTATGGTGGGGGGCACATGGTGTTGGTTTTAAGGTGCTGAAGGCTGGCCGGTGTGGTTGGACAGCAGGTGGCCAGGGACAAGGAGTGCACAGGGTGAGGCTGAAGCAACTGGTGAGTGCCGGAGGAAAGGATGGGCTTTAGCTGTGGGAGCAGGTAGCTTCTGGCGCATGAGGGAAAGGGGAGAAGTTGGGCATCTAGCAGAATGGCCTGCAGAATCTGCCACTGTCTCTGTGTCCCACAGCCCTGGCCTTAGTTTATGGCTCAGGCAGGGGAGTCAGAACAGACTGCTGACCCCAAACTGTGTGTCTCTGGGGGTTTTGTTTGAGCGAGTGTGTTGGTCCCTGCCTGAAGGTTCCGGGTGTTCATGAACCATCACCCTCCAAGTTGGGGAGACCACACCGGCCAGGTTTCTGAAAGGGTCTGTTCCCTGGAGCATTTCATGAGGACTTGTACTTTGAATAAACAGTGCAGTTACTACTTTCTTCCCTCCAGTTTTCTTGCATGTTCTTTGGAGCAGTTTCTTCTGACCTGCGAGAACACTGCAATAAACCTTTGAACAGTCTGGCAACAGCAAGTGACAGCGAAGAGGACATGAATAATGGCAGTTTTTCCATAGTCTAATGAGGCTGAGCTGCCTCCGCCCCCGTCCCCACCCATTGAGTGCCTCACACCCCAAACACATTTTTGCACTTAGCTGCAGAGGTGCTGTCTGGGACGCCTTGCAAGGCAGGATGGGCTTCTGCTTTTCTAAACACGATCACCTCACACAACCACCGAATCTAGGAAGAGCTGCTTGTCAGGTGTACATGGCGCGCTTCAAAGCCATTATGCTGCTTAGGAGGCAGAGTTTTTCTGTGCAGGGAAAGGGCTCATTAGAATTCTTTAGTTCAATGCATGTCCGCACTAGAGCTTTTAGCATTTTCTTTGCCAGTTTTATAAAGGTATTTAAACTTTCTTCAGCAACCATTTGGAGTGCATCAACACTGCTTCAAGAGTTTTGTGAGTTGTATTCAGGGATCTTTGTATTGGATTGCAAACATTAGAGTTTTGGTGCTTTCGGGCATAATATGTTATGCAGTCTTTCCTCATGTAATGTCATGACCATTTTGTCCATTGCTTTTTATCCTTTGTTAAGACTTTAAGTAAAATTAACCCCTGGGGGAATAAGGGTCAAGAATAAAAATATATAGCTACCCTCTCACTTTGTTATCTTTTTATATATTGTATTTTGATAGCCTTAAATTATCCTGATCTTCAGATGTGATTTTTCTAGTGTGATGCAAAAAAGCATAGAAGTGATGCCAAAAAATTAAAATTAAAAAAATTTATGAATGACCTGACACGAGTACTAACCTTCACTGTCAGGACAGTCTAGGTTTGGAGTAGAATGAGGTGGAGGAGGAATCTCAGTTCTTTGACTCTTGAAGAATTAGCTTGTTACCTGCAGACTAAAAAAAACTGGCACTAAAACATTGTTATGCAATGCCTCTCCCTCCCCCAAACCTGTTTGTAGTCAATTATAACCTGACAGGCTACTCCTGTAACATCTTATTGTTAACTCTTTGGGAAGCTTTCAGATCCCAAGGAGATGTTTGCTGGCAAGCAACTGTACTTTAGATTTTGTGAGGAATTCATAAACAAAGGAGGCTGAACAGATCAACTTGAGAACTGTGAACAGACTTCTGAAGCCAGAATGAACCTGGCTCTTGTAGCTCGGTAATGAATCAGAACTACCCACAATAACCTAATAAAAAGCTCCAGTTTATCCTAAAATCTTCCTCAGTCAATGAAAATGGGGCTTTCACCAAGCTTTTTGTGGAAACTGGCAATGCCCAGTTTCCAGAGGTCCTTTCATATGCAGGCTAAAGATGTATCTTATGCTCACACTGATGATTAATGCCGAATTTCACGTATTCCTAACACATGCAGATGGCTATCCAGAGAAGGTTTACATACAAGAATGACTGTAGTCTCCGTGTGAGGAGGGAGGTTTCTGGCTCCCCATGGGGAGGGGCAGGTGGTGTATGTAGGTCTGGAGGCATTATCAGTAATTGCCTGGATGCAGCACTAGCCTGTAAAGGATAGTGACACCCTTAAGTTGTATCTGACACAGACTTGAGAATTTGGGTACAGAATACTAAATTTAAATGGCACCAGATTTCTCCATGCTTCACTCCATACCAAGTGGAAGATGCGAAAACCTTCTTCTCAGCTAGGAAACCATGTGTATTTTACATTCAATTATCAGCCCATTTGGACGAATCTTGGAGGACGCTAACCTGATGCAGTAAATCAGCTGATGAATGAGCTACAGCGGATAGACCAGCAAATGACAAAACAGCAGCTACGAAGTTTGGAGCCACTGCCAGACTAGTCAACTAAGAGGCTTGGAAATGTGGACTTGACAGCGACCAACAAGCTCAATGTAAAGGGTGGGTGTCTTATTCAGTTATACTATTCAAATGAAAAGCACACGGATTAGTATAAATACTATATTTATTAAATATCTTTACAGTTTATTTAAATGTATTTACAGAACTATTCCTGCATAAGTTATATTTCAGACATCCAATTCAGGTTGTTGCCTCTTGGGTAAGACAAATAATGATAGTCTCAAAACAGAAAAAAAAGCAGCTTGTTAGTATACACAAATTCAAACCTGCTTTATCACTTAGCC